>JBBPTO010002169.1:0-11796 GCA_038094155.1 Pulveroboletus cf. aberrans
AAGTGAGACGCCACGGGCGGGAATAACCCTGTCGCTCGACGGAGAACGTCAGCAAATGCATCCAAGACGCTGCATCCCTGTGGGTCCCCGCAAATGAACCGCTCGTTGAAGAGATAGACGCTGGACAGATTTGCAGGGAAATGATCCGCCGTCTCGTCTACGAAGATGGCGCATGATGTGTAGAGTGCGATCCATATTTGGGTCGATCGGTCGGGGAGATGCCCGCCAGCAGTTGCTGCATAGACAACTCCCTCGCGCAAGAACGTCCGCACGGACGGGTTTCCGTCTAAAGGGTAACCGCGTTTCATCGCATCATCGATACAGTCCTGGTACAGATCTTCGTCGAAAGGGGTGGTCCCGTATCTGACGTTGCATTGCTCAAGCAGTGAGTGAATGTTTTTGCGTGCGGCTTGGCTCTGGCAAAAGGTTAATCAATGGAAACAGAATTAATGTGTTCCTTACGAGTTGCATGTCAGGTCTCATCGTTCGTCGTGACTCTTCTGGCTAGCTGCATCGGTCTTATATGCGCCACAAGGATGCTCATCAACCGGTTGACGATCATCAGAGACGTTTGACATCCGGAGAACGTTCATGCGGACCGGTTGAGTTGCGAAATTGAACCACTACACCGCAGACGTCATGAATACTGCATCCAAGCAGTGTTCCAACAGAGCCACATGCATAGATGTCAACAGTAATTCAAATACAGCGAGGCACCAGATATTCCTGAGCTGAAGAGCATGCCCATGTGGGGAACTGAAAGGGCTCAAGGCCGATACGGTTAACTTTCAAAGTTGAGCCGCCGGGAGCGCCCGACCGGCACGGTGGCTAGACCCAGCCGGAAGCACAATGTGAACCACGGAGGTTTTGCAGAGCCTTAGAAATTTGTCATGCGTCCAGGCTTGGTGACCAAGTGTATATGAATATATGATGGCTGATCCCTACTGCATGGCCGGGGGTCGGTTATGATGAGCGAGCTAGTGATTACGCTTGTCAGTCGGCACCGTTGCACGGTGTGAAGAAGGCTAAATCTGGTTCTCGCGGAAGATGAGCGGAAATACAGGATCATTCGGGCCGCTATCCAAGTCAATAATCCCCACGACCAACCCACGATAGTCAATTTTGTATGTAAAGGCCATCCGGTGAAGGGGGTCCATATTTGCCGAGACACACCTCTCTGGAAATGGCTGTGGTAAGAGTGACATTGCCCTCCCACATGCACGGGCATGTGGTTGTCAACCTGACTGTTCGATAGAAGGACTGACGAAACGTGTTGAAAACAAAACCGTTCGAGTCGGAATATGGCGTAAAGGAGGCAATGCGGATGCGGGAAAGCACGGAGAAGTGGACTCACATGAGGACTATAATATGATCAACAGAACGGTACAACATTATGTGATTCATCCCATCCAGTCATTTATGCGGTCATCGTCATCTCAGCCTTCTGTACCGGAGCCTTCGCCCACAAGAAAGAACAAGATGCAGTCACAACGAGAGTATCGCTCCAAAGAGATGGACGGTTTCTCTGAACTGCGCGACACCTTACTCCTCGTTAATCCATTTGATATGCCATTAGGAAGAGATCCCACAAGGCATCAGTTGCTTATCACCGGTCAGTCAATAATCCTGTCTATTGGGCCTTCTTAGCTGATGATCGAGTAACAGCCGCCAAAAAGCTGCGAGATCTTGTAGATGAAAACCAAAAACTTCTACTGCAATTATCAGCATTGTCTACCACTGAACAACAAAAGCCACCACAGACGATAATGTTTCGAGGGATGGCTGCCCGTAGGTGTTCATTTTACATCAGCATGACGAGTCGAAAATGAAATTTCCACCTCTAGACAACGATGCACCTAACATTGCATGGCCAACTCAGGGGTGCGGTACGCAAGACCTACTATCAATGGCTTCAGAGGCTGTTCCACCGCTTCGATGTTATGAGAGTGTTGCCCCCGGATGGATACAGAGCTCACCCTCGTATTATGGGCATGACCACCAGCCATTTGATATGGCGGTAGGCTCATCCTATCAGATTTCTTAAGGGACGAACATGCCGCAGCTCCACTAGGACATTCCAACTAAATACGATATTACTATTCGGATGTTGTGGGAAGGATGCGATGTAGGTTACTAAATGACGCTAACTTATCATATCATATACTTGATCTAATCGGTCGCGTTCTGTGACTTGATACATAGTACCTGGTGACTGCAATCGTGCACAACGGATGCACGAGTTTGTAGTATCTTGTTAGCATTCCGAAGTTGTTCGGTTCCTGGACGCCACCAAGTTAAAAAAGCCGAACACCTTGACGAGATATCACACGCTTCCAGTTTCGTAAGGTCTTCCAACCTGTTACGTTGTACGTACTAGGGAACCGCAAAAGTATACGGGTGTCTGGGCCCATACCCGTACCCATATCCGGCACGGGTCAATACCCGTCTGCGTATACCTGCGGGTATGTATGTTGCCATCCCGTCACCGCCGTGGCCATGTCGTGGTTGTGCTGCCATTGTTGTGCTGTTGTCACTGGTATGTCGCCATCCTGTCATCGTCGCAGTCGGCACAACATGATGATGATGACAACGACACGACGATTGTGCTGCGGTAGTCGTCATGTTGTCGCCATCACCATTGTGATGGTGCAATATGGGTGCTATGGGCAAGGATGGCGATATGACAGCGCAACAGCAAGAGGGCGGAGTCGATGGCGAGAGGGAACACAGGCGTGAAGGCGCAGTGGACAACAGCAAGAGGTCAAGGTTGAGGTTGATGGCGCCACGCGAGACCGCGAGGGTGCACAAGGACGAGGAGGGTGCGAGGATGAGGCTGCGAGGACCAGAGGGTGATGACGAGATGGTGGCATGGCAGGCGAGGTAGAAGGTGCGAGGCTGCAGCAAGAGGGCGCATGGGCGTGAAGGCGAGGGGGTGAGGTGGACGGCGGCGTGACGGTGAGAGGTCGAGGTCAATGGTGAGACACGAGATTGCGAGGGGCAAAGGGTGAGAGGGTGACGGCGAAATAGCGGATGACAGGCGAGGTCGACAGCAAGAGGCTGAAGTCGACGATGTGAGGGCACACGGGCGTGAAGGCGAGAGAGCCAGTTGGACGACATGGCGACGGCAAGAGGGCAAGGACAGCGGTGCAACGCGAGACCACGATGAGGATGGCGGAGAGTTCAGCACCACATTGGCCATCATGTGGAGCTGGTAATTCTTTTGTATATTTCCTGAGTATACGGGGTCCTTTGTGGTAGCACAGAGCTGTCGGTGTCAATGATTGTTCGGCCTTTTTATGCTGGTGGCACTCAGAAACGCCCGTGGGTAACTTCGGAATGCTAACAAAAAAGACAAACTCCCATCCGCAGTGTGGGCTTTGAACGGCGAATGATGACGGTCCGCGTCACTAGTACCGTCACCCGTACCTCCACGCCAGCCTATACATCCTGTTGCCGGTGTGACAACCGTGCTCCGGGCCCCCTCCGGGCCCCCTCCGTGTCCGAATCCACCGTCAAACCAGTAACGAGAGACAATGGCCAACAAGAAGTTGATAAAGATCGCCTTGCCCATGGCGTCATGCACCCATCACGATTTGCCTTGGCCCTCCGCCGTTTGTCGCCACTTAGTGAAGTCCATGCTGGTGGTACAAGGGAGAAGTTGCCGACATTGAGCATGCAAGTTACGTAGGCCTATCCTCGTGTTGTGAGGGTACAAACTATCGATTGGCGAAACTATGAATCGCATGATATGTTCTCCGCTCGCGACCATCATGACTCAGATCTCAGACATGCATAACTGGACCACATTGAGGTTACTGACACGAGCAACGCTACTTCGTGTGTGTTACCTCCTGCTAAGAGATAACCGCCATTGCATCCGTGTATGCTCGACCATGGAAGACCCACATGTGGCACTAGACCGGTCATACAGAAACAATGCCTACAAGTCAATGCAAGTCAAGTACTTGCATAGATGCACACACTATGCAATGCGATTAGTTGAAATCACAGAGGCAGATCTGCACAAGCTTCAGGAAGTGTGGCGTAATGATGTAGCATAGATGTATTAACCGGGGTGGTCAGTGATGTATGTGTCGAAAAGCTGGAGTAGATAACGATCCAGGGCAACGCGCTCCCATCGGTTCGAGGCGACGGCGCTACGCAGGCAACTTGAATGTGGGAAATCGTGCGATATCACAACCCACTTTTACATAAACCACGTTCACAGACGCATAAAGAAAATAAAAGGACGGGCAAATCCGGCGTCGAACGTAGTCTGGTGACCGGCCCTGCGGATGAGGCAAACTATCGGCGGTTTGTCGATGGCGGCACGCGCCTTCATAGATTGACTGAGGTTCCCACGATTTCAGGGGGTAAACCCGGAGTGACTGAATGCCGCAATGGTCCCTTTGACCCGAACATGCACCACAAATCCCTCTATCCGCCCTTGCCCCCGTTGCTCCCCCAGAACGTGCACCACCTGCTCTTGAATCGCCCCGAACAAGCCAACTGGCCAGACTTTCCTTTACATATAAATGCTTCCACGGGCGTAACTCGATCATTCCGACAATTCGTAGAAATCGTCCGGGATGGTGCTACTGCGATGGCCAGTGATGTCGAGCTCGGTGGGTTGGGGATTCGCCCGAGAAATGGTGAAATCGTCGGCATTATCAGCGAGAACTGCATGGTATGAGTTCTTACGTTTGCATTTGCATGACGCACGTCGACACCTTGGCCAGGATTGCATAGCCCTCCTTCATTCATTGCTTGTCATGACGGTCCCGTTTGCCATGTTCTCGTCCTATGCCACTCCGTTTGAGTTCCAGCATACGTTCAAGCTCGCGGGCACAACACGTTTATTCGTCACCCCGACATTTCTGTCTTTGGCGCTTACTTCGGGTTTACCAAATGATCGGATACATATCCTCGACGGGAACGTTCAGGGTTATACCAGCTACGCGGATCTCGTGGCGAAGGCGCGGAGCAACGAGATACCTCGATTACCGGTGCAGCCCGCTGAAAAGGATACCCTTGCCCATCTGACATTCTCCAGCGGAACAACCGGTTTACCGAAAGGTAAATCATCCATTGTCAGAGCAATATTCGCCTGCGATGTTGCCGCAGACGTGACCTTGTACTGACTCGCGTCGGACCCATCAGCTATCATGATATCGCATGGAAATCTCATCACGACCATCTGTCAGATCGCTACCATAGCACAGGAGACGCTCAAACTCTTAGAGGTATGGTTTTCTTTTTTTACCAGTCACTTTGATTGGTTAATGTGGGCCCTAGCAACTTCCTGCCGAATTTCGCCCAGAAATTCCCATCATGAATTTCGTCGTCCTCCCCATGCACCATAGCTACGGTCTCCATATTACAACATTTTTATGCTTTCACTTTCCAACAACGCTTCTGCTCCTGCCACGATGGGATCTGGATGTATATTTCGATTGCATCCCAAAGTAGGTGTCACTCGTGACATCTTACATCTTTTCTCGTGCCCACGCTCACTGTCACACCCGAGGTATCGCGTCACGACTATATTCTTGGTCCCATCCCTGGTCCATCAGATCGTGCACCATCCAAGGTTTCAGACTACTGATTTCACTACCATTCGGACGTTGAATTGCGGCGCGGCCCATCTTCCTGCTTCATTGGCCGAGCAACTACACTCGCGTTGCCCTGGCGTCGTTAGGATTGGCGAAGGTGGGTTCGTGTATAGTGTCGCGTTTCGTTCATTGCTGACGCCCGTGTTCAGCATATGGGATGTCTGAATGTGTAGGGATACCTTGATCCCGTCCCCTATCGTGGGAAACGCTGATCTCAATTGTAGACCCTTTCTGTCTCCGTTAGGCCGGTCCCTGGAACACTTGATGGACGTGCAGAGGACGTGCCCAATTCCGTCGGAATATTAGTGCCTGGTACCGAAGCGCGTGTCATGCGCGAAGATGGTCAGTTGGCCGCCGTAAATGAACCCGGAGAGCTATATGTCCGTTCTGGCGCTGTTGCACTGGGATATTGGAAGAACAAGGAGGCCACTGACGAGACGTTCAAGGATGGGTGGCTCCGTACGGGTGATCGGATGCGAATAGACGCTGACGGCGTCCTGTAGTGAGCATGTCGTTTTCGATTGTATTGTCATATGCTGACGGTTCGCCTTAGCTTTGAAGATCGCACCAAGGTGAGCCAAAATAAGAGTAAAGTGAAACAGCCCCTTTTGAACGTTTATGATTGGTGGTAGGACACGCTCAAAATCTCGGGGATGCAAGTCTCTCCGACGGAGATCGAGGAGGTACTACGTGAACAATCCGATAACCTCTTAATCGACGTGATGGTTGCTGGCGTAAGCGGTGGCCGTACTGCTGATGAGCGTGTCCCTCGGGCGTGGATCGTCCTTTCGGAGCGTGGCAAGGCACTTGGTGCGACCGAAGTCGTAGCGCGGCTGGACGCATGGATTCGAGAGAAGTTGAGTCGATACAAGTGGTTGAGAGGCGGAATTGGCATCGTTGACCAGGTAGGGTTTCTGTGTCGTTTACCCTTGGGACGGATCCGCTCACCGAGTGGCCTTGTTGTGAACGAATTAGGTACCGAAGTCGCCGACAGGCAAAGTATTGCGGCGCCAGTTGGTGGATGAATACGAGGCCGAGTTGCGAACGCGCACTGCGAAACTGTGATGCGCGCGGCTTCGTTGTATACAAGATAATCTGCGGCGACATTCGAGTTGGGATTTTTTCTGTACAATTCCGGGTGGAATATTTACGCGTTCACGACCGACGTATCTACGGCACACTTCTATTCTCAAGGTCTCGAATTAATTTGTATAAATTCAGGCATGTATGTACGTGGGTAGCACCGAGGGTTGGAATATCGACATACCCACCAACATGGCGCGCGCTGACCGCGGGTATGACTGAAACCCGCGGTACGCATAGCGCTCACCACAGGGACAGTCATTCCTGGTTTCCTAGGCAGGATCAGAATTTGAATGCAGACCCGTTCCCCACGTTGTTAGTGCATTCGTCATGAGTGATCATGGACATCCGTCTACAAGACATTGTATCCCTGACGAAGTCAACCACCAGAACTCCGCTATGCACGCACACGACAGGTCGGCGATGCTTGTTCTTGCATTTCCATTCCACCTGATGCTGTACGCATGGTCGATGAACATGTCAGCTGAATGCAACGGTGCGTTGGTGTTGAATATTTAACGTTGGCCGCTGCGACTCGTGCGGATTCATCATCGCGCGTCATGCACGATCTAATCGAATCACTGGCACGTACTTGTGTGAGCAAGGACCCTCGAAGAGAGTGTGAACGGGAATGTGATCACCGCATCGGCGGGATAATAGTGCTTCTTGTACTTGAGCGAGTCAAAGTGGAATCGAGGTCGAAACGGAGTATGTCCATGCACACCCATCAGAAAGTGATCTTGTGCATGGCAATTTTCCATCCTTGCGGAAACAGTGGAAGGAACGGTCGAAAAAGTAGGTTGGTGATGGAAACAGAATCTCAGAGCGCTGCGCCGGCGGAATAGTATTCGAAGCCGTACGCACGTTCTGACAGAATCTAGTCGTCAACTCACTCCGCCGCCGACCCATCATGATGATTGGATGCAACGTGCAAACTTCCCGTTGTACTTACATCGCGTGATTGTGGCCACGGATTGTGATTTTTTAGTTCTCCCTACTGGGGCTCCGGAGTGTTGCCACGCCGGCTTCTGCGTGGAGTCAAACGAAGTCACAGTGTGAGGCGTGCGGTTGTGCACCTCTGGTAAGTATCCCCCGCGACTTTGACATGATTTGCGTTAGACGCGAGACTCACTGACTCCGAGTCGGACGTACGATGAGTAACTAGAACTTGAAGGTCTTCTGAGTTCGAACTTGCGGCTCAAGTGTTGATAACTTCCAAGTTCTACTCATCTGCCCGAAATTTGATTCATACCTGCAATGCTCCGGGAAAGCCCTCAAAATAACCCACATATCTCCGTGAACCCTACTACTGCCGCATGCACAATTCATTCGGGTCAATTCGCCAGTCAGTTGAGCACTACTTCTAAGTGACGTTCAGTCTAGGTTTTGCTCAAAGGGAGTCCGTGAATAAACAGATCATGGCTTCTGCAGGGGCCTCTTCCTGTGGGTTCGTTCGTGTCTTGGCGCGTTCATTCCGCTTCGTTGGCAACCACCAGTCGACCCATGGGCTGGATTGACTTGCAGTAGACCCGCGGAAATTAAGGAAAACTTTCAGTTAATTTTTGTTCCCCAGCGTTGCGACCCAAATTAAAACAACGTTGGGTCACCTGTCTCCCGGCAGATTTCTTATTGCCAAAATTTTCGGCAAGCTATTATACTTCCTTCGTCACCTGATAAGTTTGATACTAAGCTCACCTAGCGCTGCCTTATTGCAACCTCAAAGCGTCCGGTGTTTCACGTCAGGTTTGCATCACTTCCCGATTGCGAAGCAGCGACGTGGTGCCTTACCAGTCGTGCCCGCAGATCCGCAGAAGTAAGTATTGGTCACGATAAAATATCGAAGTCATCCGAGGTAGTCAAGATAACACCCTCCCCCCACCAAAGTTGAACATGCATCACAAGTCCCTCTTCCCTCCTTTACCTCAGTTTCCCCCGCTAAATGCACACCACCTCTTCTTGAACCGTCCTGAGCAAGCCGATTGGCCCGATTTCCCTTTACATGTAAATGCTTCCACGGGCGAAACACGGTCATTCCGCCAGTTCATCGATATCGTCTGGGATGGTGCTACTGCTATCGGTAGTGATATCGAGCGTGGTGGGTTGGGAATTGGCCCAGGATGTGGTGAGCTTGTCGGCGTCCTCAGTGAGAACTGCATGGTATCCCTCTCGTTGACGCTTGCATGAGTCACGCTGATGGGTTAGTCTAGGACTGTATCGCCCTCATTCACTCGTTACTCGTCTTGACGGTCCCCTTTGCCATGTTCTCAGGTTACTCCACACCTTTCGAATTTCAGCATTCGTTCAAGCTCGTAGCTGCCACCCGCTTATTCGTCACTCCGACACTCCTGTCTTTGGCGCTCACATCAGGTCTCCCAGATGATCGGATATATATCCTAGATGGAAGCATCAAAGGTCATACGAGCTACAGTCATCTCGTCGCAAGGGCACGAAGTAACAGCATGCCACGTCTACCAGTGCAACCGGCTCAAAATGATACCCTTGCCTATTTGATGTTTTCGAGTGGGACGACCGGTCTGCCAAAGGGTATGGTTCCACAATTGTTAGATTGTCACAGCAAGTGCTGATTCAGATCGTTCGCCCCCAGCGATCATGGTCTCCCACGGAAATCTAACTGCTTCCATCTGTCAAACTTTTGTCTTTTTTGCAGAAACGCTCAAAGTCGTAGATGTATGCATTTCACATTCGTTTATCACTTTTGTTGTTAATTGCTGGTAACACAGAAACCTCAATGGAATGGCCCGGGAGGCATGAATGTAATTTTCAGTGTCCTGCCAATATTCCACACCACTGGTCTTCATACCGCAGCGGTTGCCCTCCTCGCACCATCAACACTTCTCCTTCTGCCACGATGGAGCCCTGACGCGTTTTTAGATTGCATCCCAAAGTAGGCTTTGCATTCGATGTGTTCTGTTCCTCGTGCTGACGCAATCGAGATATCGCGTCACGACCATGTATCTCGTCCCATCTCTGGTCCACCAAATCGTCCACCATCCGAGGTTCAGCACCACCGATTTCAGTACCGTCCAGTCTGTCAACTGTGGAGCCGCCTATCTGCCTGTTTCACTCTCCGAGCGACTACTGTCGCGTTTTCATGGAGTTGAACGGATGGGAGAAGGTGAGTCAGCGTATGATATTTTCTTTCGTTCTGACCTTGATGGTGGCGTGCTCAGGATATGGACTGTCGGAATGCGTAGGTACTATAACTCTGTCGGCTGGGTCACAGATGACGCTTGTCTTCTTCGCAGACGGTAGCTGCCTCCTTGAAGCTGATCCCTGGAATGCTTGACGGACGTGCCAAGAACATTCCGAATTCGGTCGGAATGCTGCTTCCCGGAACTGAGGCGCGTGTCTTGCGCGAAGACGGTCAGTTAGCAGCTGTGAATGAACCAGGGGAGTTATACATTCGATCTAATACTGTCGCGCTGGGCTACTGGAATAACAAGAAAGCTACCGATGAGACGTTCGTGGATGGGTGGTTGCGTACGGGCGATCGGATGCGCATAGACGCGGACGGCGTCCTATAGTAAGTGTTTTATTTTCGGTTGCGTCATCGTGCATCCATGACTTGCGTTAGCTTTGAAGACCGTACCAAGGTGAGGTTAACTGATTTCTTGAGAACGGTGACCCGATCTTGGCTACAGGATACGCTCAAAGTCTCCGGGATGCAAGTATCCCCGACGGAGATCGAAGAGACATTGCGTATGCATCCTGAGAAGCTCTTTGTCGATGTGGCCGTCTCAGGCGTGAGCGGTGGGCGCACGTCGGACGAGCGTGTCCCTCGGGCATGGATCGTCCTCTCTCAGCGTGGCAAGGACCTTAGTGCGACCGAAGTCGCGGCACGGCTGGACGCGTGGATTCGAGAGAAGCTGAGTCGATACAAGTGGTTGAGAGGCGGGGTCGGTGTCGTCGACCAGGTATGATGTCTTTTCGGAAGCTCTGAGTCGCTCAGGTGACCAGACAATGATTATCTCTGATGAAGATACCGAAATCACCGACGGGCAAGGTTTTGCGACGCAAATTGGTGGACGAGTACGAAACCGGGTTGCTCCGCCACGGGGCTAAGCTGTGATCTCGAAGTTGTAGAACCTCCGTCTTCTATGCATGACGCTGTATACCTGTATTTTTCACACGGAACACTGGGATTGTTTAAGTTGCCTCTCAACTTCTATAGATGACTTGGAGTTTGTATTGCAAGCCTAAGGAAATGTGACTCAAAGTAAGGCCCATTTCTGGATGGTTCACCACCCCTCCAAATAACTGGGGAGGATTATTTCTAAAGCTGCATAGAAAATAGAGTACTTGCCTAAGATTGCACCATTTTCCCATCAATTGAGATCACATGCTTCATGCAAGTGAGGTGCCATGAGTGACAGTTTGTTTGATGGTGAATACAGTCCATGTTCTTTCTCACCTTCCATTTCTTGCTGAAAAAAATTCTTTGTAGTTGCTTGCCACAATTGATGATTATGCTGCAACAGACATCCAAGAGGATTATAAGTTTGAATACTGGGGATATTCAAAGATCTGCATGCAACTCTGCACAATGCAACAGCAGATCAATTCTAATCCTAAACATGCCATGAAAACATAAGAATTAAGAGTTATCTGGGCCACTTCCCCCAAGTAAGTTTCAAGGCATGCTGTTTACAGTGGTTTGCAAAACAATGTGGAAAATGCATTTGAAAAATCATGTCTCAGCAACTACAAATGTAGGACCCCAAATCTTCATGAGCCATGTGTGACTGAGTGTGACCATTGCCAAGCTGCTGTGTTTGCATCCACCATGGTGCAGCCATCCTGATTCCAGTCCCCATCTGAGTCTATGCAGACTCCTGAAGAACATAACTTTACTATTTCCCTCACCATTTATTCCACACTCAAAAAGAAGTCAGTGAATGGAAAATCCATTGCATTGAAGGAGGAGAAATCCTCCAAAATGAAGGAGATGAATTTTCCTATCAATGAAGACAACTACATTGAGTTTTTACAGGGCATACTTGACAAGCATGGGCAGACCCAGTACAAGGTCTCAGAAAAGAAGTGCTTTCCATTCAAGTATCTACCACTGAGAATCAAAAGG
>JBBPTO010002170.1:0-11796 GCA_038094155.1 Pulveroboletus cf. aberrans
TTGTTTCTACATATACAGAAGTTATACTTGTATAATTAATTATATTTGCTGTGTTGCCCCTTTTATTACTCACAGTGGACTCCAGTCATAGCTTTCCAAGTTGTGCCACAAAGAGTCTATGCTTTTTCGAGCTTAAATATTAACCAGTTGTTTGATGAATCTGATTGCAGATAAAGCTAGAGTCTATATCATTAGGCCATGTGAATGCTACATAGGCAAAGTGTAATAAGAAAACCATAATAAGGATATGGACTATTTTTGTATTTTGAAAGACAGAAATGAAAAACTTAAAAAAAAAAAAAGCAAAAAAAAAAAGAAGTGGAGAGTGTGATCAGAGACAACAATGTTGCCTTTAGATGGCATTACTATAAAAAAATGCAATTCTCTACCTTTCAATATTGCACTTTTCAATCAATTGAATTTATTCACACTGTCTGGGTCTGATCCTCCCATGATGTGCCTTCTGCATTGGTTTGAAGCATTCATGCTTCAGCTTCTGGCACACCCTGCTCAGCCTGTTCTGACCATAGGCCCAGGTCAAACAATCCAGGCCTCCTGACTCTGGTTAGATGACCCAGATCTGGGATTCAGCCAGGCTGTGCTCTGCCCACCTATGGAAGGTCTGCCATGCATGGTCTTTGACCCACACCTACCTATGTCTTCCCTACTCCTTCCTCCTCATACAAGCAGCTCAAAATCATTAAGGTCAAGTTTAATTTATATATTTAATCTTGATTGATTTTAATATTATTTGACTTTATTAAACTTAGAATAAATCTAATTTAACTTGACTCAATTTGATCTTAATATGACTAATACTAGAATTTACCAATTTAATTTGACTCAACTTGACTTTATTTCACTTAACTGAATTATCATTAAATAAAGTAAAGATAACAAATTCTAGTTTTTTGATTGAACTCAACATGAATTCAATTTAACTTGATTGACCTTATTAAAAGAAAAAAAAAATGATACTGTCTATTATTAGTAATTTCATGTGAAATAATTGACATATATATTATGTTTTCAGTATCAATATTTAACTTTTTTAAATCTGAAATTTGATTTGACTTGATTGAACTGAAAATGAATCTAATTGAACTCAACTAGTATTAGTCATGTTAAGGTTGATCAAGTTGAGTTCAATCAAGATACTAGAACTTACTATCTTGACTTTATTTAATGATAATTCAGTTAAGTGAAATAAAGCCAAGTTAAATCAAGTTAAGTCAAATTAAATTGGTAACTTAACTTCACTTGATTGAACTCAACATGAATTTAATTTAACTTTACTCAACTTGATTGACCTTGACATTTAATTCATGCATCTGATTCAACTTGACTCCAATTGATTGAACTCAGCTTGAATTACTAGAATTTGACTTGACATCACTAAAAATTCAGTAAAGTCAAATAAAGTCAAATCATGTTAAGTTCAATTAACTTGAATCAAATTAAATTACATTCATGTAGGGTTCAATCAAGTCAAGTCAAATTAAATTAAATTAAATACATAAATTCAATTAAATTCAACTTATAAATTTTACATATATCAATAGATATTAATACCATCTAGTATCAGTAATCTCATTTCAAAAATAATTCACAGTAAATGAATAGCAATGTTGGATTTACAAACACTGACACTTATACTCAACATTTGATAATCATTTAAAGTACTCAAATGCATACAAACAGATATATACTGGCATGCATGATGTGGTGTGAATTTGCATGTCACATTGGCTTGATCTGACTTTTATAATAAGCAGCATAATATGAAAAAAGTACAGAATTGCAATAAATATATTATCTGTCTTTCATCATATAGACAGATTGGTGAAATATGTTGAAAGTTGTTTGAGATTCTTGAAGATTAATCTAAGTGTTTTGAATTTACTTACAGCCAGAGTTAATTCAGAACAGGATAGTATGTGGTGTTTTCAAGTCAGCCTGACTCAAAGAAAGACAACTAAAGTTAGAGCAGAGTAGAAGAACTTGGTGACAGTTGGCATACTGAATTGAAGCTAGAACAGGGAAGTAGTTGATTGTTTCAAAACAATTTGAGTCAAAAAAAAATGACCAGACTCAAAACAGATAACTTCAAATCAGTCAAAGTCAGTTCAAGATAACATGAGTCAGAGTGAAAGAAATGGAGTTTGAATACATGAACTGACTCTAATAATATTTAGCAGAGATTGATGAAAGTGTCTGCAGGTTAGCCAAAGTTACATTGAAGAAAAAATTAGTTCTTTAAAGACAAGAGAAGAAAAAAGCAAGAAAATCAAAGTTAGGATAGCTTAACCTGATTTGTGAGAAGAGTTAGTTCAAGACAGTGACTGATAAAAAAAAGCTGAAAGTGATTAATTAAACTAAGTGAGAGTTAGCAGAGAGAAAGAAAGACTCAAGGCAATTTATGGAATAAAGCAAGGTGGAAATTATTAGGATCACAAAATATGCACTACCCTCAAGTCCATACAAAAGGGGGGCTGGATTGCAGGGACAAACTATGTATAAACACATAAGACAGACTATGAAAAGGAAAGAAGACAAAGGTGGCAAAAAAACACAAAGGAGTGAAAAAACAAAAAGGAGCTGGTGGGTGGAGCAAGAAAACTGAACAAGACAGACAGAGACAAGCTGATGTTAAAGAAGAAGAAAAGATGCTTGATCCCAAGGGCTCGAGTATAATATGCCTTTTCAATGTTGGAGTCTGAAAACCTGCTTTCGATGATGTCAATGGATTGACATTGGCAGAAGGATTGAACTCAACTAGTATTAGTCATGTTAAGGTCAATCAAGTTGAGTTCAATCAAGATACTAGAATTTACTATCTTGACTTTATTTAATGATAATTCAGTTAAGTGAAATAAAGTCAAGTTGAGTGAAATTAAATTGGTAAATTCTAATATTAGTGATGTTAAGGTCAATCAAATTGAGTCAGGTTAAATTAGATTCATTGAGTTCAATAAAGTCAAGTCATGTTAAGTTCTATCAGGTTGGATCAAATTAAATTAGTAAATTCTAATATGAATCATATCAAAATCAGATGTATGTTTAAAACTAAACTTGAACTTGATGAAAACAGAATATACATATGAATCATTTCACATGAGATTACTAATAAGAGAGAGTATCTAGTGAATTCTAGTAATTCAAGCTAAGTTCAATCAATTGGAGTCAAGTTGAATCAGATAATGTATGAATGAAATAAAGCAAGGTGGAAATTTTTAGGATCACAAAATATGCACTACCCTCAAGTCTATGCATGGGCTTCAAATAGACTTACTCTGATGCTGCTATCTTGCCTACCTTTATGAATAATATAACCTTTATGTCAATCAGGTTTATGAATTAAACTCAGACTTGATGAATATGCATGTGAATCATTTCACATGAGATTACTAATAATGGATGGTATCAATATCTATAAGTGGAATTTATTTGATTTTATATATTTCATTTAACTTGACTGAACTCAACATGATTCTAATTCAACTTGATTAAGCTTAACATTTAATTTATGCATCTGATTTATCTTGACTTCACTTGATTTAACAATTCGAATTGAATTGAATTTGACTTGACTTGATTGAACTCTACATGAATCTAATTTAACTTGATTCAAGTTAATTGAACTTAACATGATTTGACTTTACTGAATTTTTAGTGATGTCAAGTCAAATTCTAGTGATTCAAGCTGAGTTCAATCAATTGGAGTCAAGTTGAATCAGATGCATGAATTAAATGTCAAGGTCAATCAAGTTCTAGTATCTTGATTGAACTCAACTTGATCAACCTTAACATGACTAATTTTACTAAATTTTTAGTGAAGTTGAGTCAAATCAAATTAGTGAATTCTAGTAATTCAAGCTGAGTTCAATCAATCGGAGTCATGTTAAATCAGATGCATAAATTAAATGTCAAGTTCAGTCAAGTTAAATCAGATGTATAAATTAAATGTCAAGGTCAATCAAGTTCAATTAGATTCATGTAGAGTCTAATCAAGTCAAATGAAATGAAATGAAATATATAAAATTAATTAGATTCAACTTATAGATTTTGCATATATCAAGATTAGAAGAAAATAGATATTAATACTATCTATCATCAGTAATCTCATCTGAAATGGTTCACATGTATATTCTGTTTTCATCAAGTCCAAGTTTAATTTATACATTTGATCTTGATATGATTAATACTAGAATTTACTAATTCAATTTGACTCAATCTGATGAAATTTAACATGACTTGACTATAATTAATGATAATTTTGTTATGTGAAATAAAGTCAAGTTTCATCAGGCTTGGTCAAATTAAATCAGTAAATTCTGGTAATACTAATAACTATATCATATAACTACAGCCATCTCAAAGTGGAATGACTCATTCATGAAAATGATAGCTTTATTAAAAATACTTGCTTGTAGAGAGTATGAGTGAGGATTTGATGAGGGGAATTATCACACATTAATTTCAGAGGTAAATATTAATGTGCAAGTGCATGCCACACTTCATATAGTTGTATATCATCTTCAGGAAATTGAGTGGGCACAAATTGAGTTGCTCATGTGTACCATGGAGTTGAGGCAGCTCCTTAATCAACAAGAGCTTCTTACTGTCTTTGCACATACTTCCTCTTGTGAGCCAGTAAGGGTGCTCATTAAACTCTTTTAGTGAGCTCTCATCCACCCCTTATTTTGAAGTAGTTCTTGTCATCTCTTCAGTAAGCCCTTATTTTGAGAAAGTTTTTGCCATCTTTTCAGCAAGCCCTCGTTCACCCTTAACCTCAAAGGGCAGTTCATAATGCTTCAGCATGCCTTCATTCAGTATTATAGCACTGTCTTACTTCATCAACTTAGTGACAGTCTTCTATGTTGAACTTCTTCTTGAATTAACCCAGATCATCTTTTCTTGAGAGGAAGCTCCAGAAGGGCTACACTTGTTTCTACCTGAGCCAAGTGTAACATGAACATGCCCTTATGAAGGACTTACCTGCAGACCTCCAGGTTTATACAGATGATGTTGTTATCATGATCCAATATGACTGCATTACTACTTCACCTCCACCTTCACCTTCAGCTCCATCTCCACATTCAGCTCCACTTCCATGTTCAGCTTTACCTCCACCTCCACCTCCATTACCTCCACCTCCATCTCCACTTCAACTACCTTCTGCTAGTAAACCATATATAGAGCCTATATAATCTCACTATCTTGGTCCTATGAATATTCAATGTCCTAACTGCCATGCACTTCTTTAAACTAAAGTTCTTGTGACCAAGTTTGGGTTAGTTGAGATTGATGAGATCAACCCTTGTAGAGCTTCTTAAAAGCTTGATCTCAAGGGAAAATGAATCTTGTTATTAATTACATCATGACACCTATTGCCTATAAATACATCCAGGAATGTGTATGTACTTGTGTGTGATGGAGCTAGAACAAGGTCAATGATGTCAGAATGACATCATAGCTGAGTGATAAAGACTGCATCTAGATCATCATGTGGTCATTCCTGAAGTGTAGTTAAGATTATACTTTAATTAAGTTTTACTGATGTGACAGTCAAGCCTTAATATATGATTTATGTCTTTGGTAACATGAATAGTGTATTAGCACTATGGTCTGCCTGTGTTAACAGAGCACATGACCTAGTGTTTGATTCACAGAATCTCAACAGATCCAACTCTTAACTCTGGAATACAACTCTGCTTGTACCTCTGGTGCACTTTCTGTTCAATATGCAACTCCATTCCTCTGGACCTCTCATAGATTTCCTTATGTATGTTTCTTGTTCTGTATTTAGTTTAGTCTTGGTTTTCTGTTTCATTTGACACTATGTAGCACAGCTCCAGCATATGACTCTTCATCCTTCACCTTACATATATACATAGCACTCTGTTACTAATCCACAGTTCCTCCGATGTATATATACTCTGACTTCTGTATATAGATACTTTAGCCTGAATATCACCATAGACTACTTCTCCTATCTCTTCCCAAGTTTCTCTGATGTGTCTCTGATCAAGAAGGCTGTAACAGTGCAAGGGCACAACACACAAGTCCTGCACCAAGCCTTCACTCCTCCAAATGCAATCCTCTGGATCTCCAGCCATCATTCTTCCTTTGACCTCCAATCTCTGACTGGAGTTTGAGCAGAGGAGATCTGGTTTTAACACTGCCCCACTATAATTCAGATTATATTCTCTGGTAAGTGATTGAAAAGCAGCTCACATCATCAAACCAGTTGACTTTGTGCTTAGAAGTAAACCATTTTTTAATCGCAAGGTATGTCTAAATCAAAACAAACCATTAGCTCATCATCTTGTTGACCGGTATAACTTATATTTCTCCATCATACATGCCAAAAGCTATGATCTCCAAACCTTGAATATGCAGAGCACATGAAATGCTTGTTGCTAGTTCCACACTGAAAACATTGGTGAAATTGCCCTTTGAGTCAAAGGCCCATAGCTGAACTTGTCTATTCCTTTTCCCCATGATGATGCAAGTACTACCATCAACATCATACTTGCTTAAGCTCATGATTTCTTGCCCAGTGCCAAAATGTCATGAGAATATCTTGTCAAACTCACTGGTTATATCTGGGTGCTATTGCCATACCATAAGGTACTCAAGGTCAGTTCCACCACAGAGAATTTCCTGAAGATCATTCTTTCCAGTCAGTTATAATATGCAGGTGATGAAATCACCAGGGTTGCATGTCTGAGCTGGTTTTGGCAACTGGAACTGGTGTCATATATCCCATATACATAAGACTGTACTGACCTCCACTTGCTAGCACATTGCAAGTCTTGGACACTGCCAGACATAAAATAGACTAACAGTGTTGTTCTCTTCACATAACACCCCTAATGCCCTGCTCTGATAGCTATGGTGACATGACAGAGTATTTTTGTTGATCATGCTGTCCTTCACAATAAAATGAGGCCCTCTGGCTAGGGATGAGGTGATAGCTATTGTGTTTTGTTAGTTGATTTGCTATGTTTTGTTTGTTTGCAAAGTGCTAATGGAATGCAAGGCAAAACAATAACTTAAACATCATCATCACGCTTATCTTCTTTGGGAGGATTACAAGATTACCTACTGCTCTACAATTCTACTGGGAATATCCACTGACTGTAGCAGTGATGAAACAATAATTGTCATTGCTAGCTATTGTGTAGTCATCTCTAAGTGGTGAATCAGATGTCCTCATTGGAGTTTTGGTGAATTTTCACTGACTGTAGCAATGATGAAACAGTAATCATTATTGCCAGAAACACTCCTTATTATGTAGTTGTTTCTAAGTGTCAAATTCAGATGTTTTCTATATTTGACAGATAGAAAAGGCCTTTTCTTCTTGACCACAGCCTTCAAGGAAGCAGACTTGAGGACATTGTAAACGGTTTGGGATGAGATAGGAGAGCAAAGGGCAGAATTGATGAGATGGGTTTCTTGAACAGCATTTTCCACTTTTCCAGTGATAACACTAGAAATAATTCTTCTCTTATCAGTAGAGGAAATCTTAAAAGAATATCCTAGCTTGATATTTTCCTGCTCTAGAATGTATTATTTGATGACTCTGGCCACAGTAGACTTTTACAACACAGTTTGAGAGGAGATCTGATGAATAGAGAGATCAGATTCAGCAAGGAAGAGAATATTAGCTTTTATAGAGGTAGAAATGGAGTTCATGATGATATTGATTAACTGAGTGGGATGAGTATTATTTATACACCTTAGCATTATGTAATTTACATAATCATTCAGAGTCAAGGCATAGCATCCATCAGAGGCTGTCATATTCTTATGTTATTTACCAGATAATGAATCACAGCATGATGCTCAAATAAGTGTTCCAATGACATGTTATTTTAAAAATGGCTGTACCTCAGTGGCATGACAACCAAATCACATTATCAAAGTGGGGTTAGGAAGCCCAGACAAAGTACTACCTTTGCCCCTGCAATTGTTTGGCCTTGTTTGGATTTCTTCACTGGCAATTAACCAATCTCTTCAAATTGCACCAACATTGGGACACTTTTTTGAGCCACTCTAAGTCTAGACCAGATTAAAGATTGGAAGTTGACCTGCACTACTAAGCTCCATGTAACTGTTGCCCACAGGATGGCATCACACAAAGGCAGCCGCTGATGGAATGAGTCACAGAAAATCCTAAGTAGATTCAGGTGAGAGGTCACCAACCTTATCATGAGTGCACCCACTCATGTTAGATTGAAACATCAGCTATGGAGATGAACACATTGCAAGTGTGAACCTTTGTGAAAATACAGGATTGATCTGAATCACACAATACCAAGGGCCCTCAAAGCTGATGAGGAGTTAGTATAGAAATTGAGTGATGACCAGATGATACTTACTAGATGTGGGCAAGCATCATGAATACTACAGCAATGATGATGTTATGTTGGGTTGGTTACCTGACGATAAGTATATAATCTGATGCCAATCCTTTTTAGAATTTCCACTCTGATGCCTAAGATGAAGACATTGCCAGCCATTGAATGAATGCATATCAGGATTGACCAGAAGAAGATTGGTTTTATTTCACATCTGCAAACCTGATAATCAGGGAAAAGGTACTTGAAGTAAATTTATGCATACCATATTGAGTTGGTCACCTGACTACAGGTCTGATTGCATTCAGAACTTTCCTTCAGTGCCTGTGGTGAAATGAGGGACTTGGAATTTGTGTAGGTACATGTCTGAAGTGCACTCAACACCTGGTTGTTTATTGGATATCTGAGTTGCCTGCTCAAATCTGGCAGGTGCAGTTAGAATTGGTATATGTATATCACAATGCACTAGCTTCTTGATTACACTGCACTATGCTATGCTACCCTACATTACTCTACATTATGCTACATTACATTACATTTGGTTGTTGTACTTTGTTACTGATGAAGGGAGGGAGAAAAGAAGTGTGAAGTATTGAGTTGTGGCTTATAAACTGAAACAAACTCAGTCAAACTCAGCTGGAAAAACACGATGACTGCCACATTGGCTTGCTTACTACTGTTTCCATACATGGTAATGAACTCATTTTAGTATATAAGCCCAACTAATTTCCATGAATACTCTTTTCCACTTTTCCACCATCACCATACAACTCAAGTGAACAAAGAATAAATGTAGCATAGTGTAGCACACTGGTGTAGATCATGTAGTAATAACATTGCAAACTTTGTGCTGATTGCACCATGTGTCAGCCAGTGTCATAATTAATAATGAGCATATCACACAATACTAATGGGCAAGTGTTCTCATTGTTGGCAGACCCTTACCCATTGACATGAGTGATATCTTAGGTCATGTTCACACATCATTCACAACATTGATTCAGGCTAGTAAGTTACCACCCAACTTCTTCACTCAGGTTGACCCTTCTCAACACCATATGACCATAACTCTGAACCTCTGGACTTTTACAAATGTTCATGCTTTCAATGATCAAAATTGTCAGTGTAGGATTCACAACACTTGCCCACACCTAGTAAGTATTGTCTGGTCATCACTCAATTTCTATACTAACTCCTCATCAAATTCAAGAGCTCGTGATGTTATATAATCCAGATTAACCCTGGACCTTCACAAAGGTTCACACTTGCAACATGTCCATCCTCACAGCTGACATCTCAACCTAACATGAGCAGGTGCACTCAGGATAAGGTCAGCAATCTCTCACCTAAATCTACTTAGGATTTCCTGTGACTCATCTCATCAGTGGCTGCCTTTGTGCAATGCCATTTCTGTGGGTAATGGTCACATGAAGCTCAGTAGTGCAGGTCAACTCCTTGTCTTTAACCTGGTCAAGACTTAGATCTAGATTTTGGACAACTGATCCACACTGGCATTCTTTGACAGGTAAATGTTGTTTCATCTTTCAATGTCTGTGCTAACATTTTATGCATCTTTGACAGTCCCTTAAATTAACTCCCTTCTTGACATTCTCAAGACTATCATATTGCTGACACCAGTTTACAGGTAATGTGTGTATTTCTTGTGATAAGATCAGTGACTTCTTGGTCTGAACCTACCCAGGGTTTTCCATAATGCCACCCTATGAGTAATGGAGCTTGTGATCTTCAGCTTGATTGAGACTGATGTCTGTATTTTGGACTCTGATCTCAATTAGGTGTCATTTAATGAGCTCCTGGTTGTTAATCCATTATCAGAATGGCAATCTAGCTGGTGTGTAACTGCTAGATCTGTGGGCATGTTGGGAAAAAAGGATGTTGTAAGTCATCATTGTCACACTATCTCACAACCAGACTAGTCTTATCAATCTCTTTTGTACCCAACCAAGAATGGGCTGCTTGTTGTGATGTTGCTAGTAGCTAGTTTGTTCTGGTTACTAGTTTGTAGGTGGCAAGTTAATTGTTGTCACTATAATTGTCATGATGCACTGTTGTTGTTCTTCAGTCATGTGTTGTTAACATAGATGCAGATTTGTTGTCTTTTATGTCATCTCTACTCATATGGCAATGGGTGGTGTATTTAACTACCTGCTCAGTAAAGGTTTTTGCATCAAATCTCAATGCCTTTGTTCTCATTTTTTGGAAGTGTCATATCAAGATCAATCAAATTGAGTCAAGTTAAATTAGATTTATTCTGAGTTTAATAAAGTCACCTGCCTCTGATTGACATTTAAAGGTGGGGCCTGAGGGGGGCCCAGGAGAGTGGAAGGGGTAGTAGAATGGCTGGTGGATGCTGCAAGGCAATCCAGGAAGGAAACTTGGTAGGAGTGATCTGGAATCCTAAGAGGGAGAAGAGGGCTTGCATGGGAAGGGGAGCCTGAGGTAGTGGTCAAAAGCATGTGGTGGTGGCGTTTGGTGCATAAAGCAGGTAAGAGTGCCTCAGAGGTGTCTGGTCATGGGTGTAGGCCCTTCTATGAGCTGGGGTGAGCAGCACCATGGATTCATCTTGCTTGTCTGATGGAGCTTGCAGGATGACATTTGGGATGTTCTCAGCAGTGGCAAGGGCTGCTGTGATGGAGACACAAGAGGCTTTTATAGATAATGGTCTATCTATAGGAGGAAGAGAGAGCTGAGAGGGAGTCTCCTCCAAGTCTGGGAATGAAGAGGGGTCACCTTCAAAGTGAGATGCCACAGGGGAAGAAGGAAAAGAGAACCTATCAGGGGCAACAGAGTGAGCATGAGTATCTAATCTTGATATATGCAAAATCTATAAGTTGAATTTAATTAATTTAATATATTTCATTTCATTTGACTTGATTGAACTCTACATGAATCTCATTGAACTTGATTGACCTTGATTGACCTTGACATTTAATTTATACATCTGATTTAACTTGACTTGACTTGATTGAACTCAACATGAATCCAATATTTAGCTTTTTTAAATCTGAATATTTGCAAAATATATAAATTAAATCAAATTAATTTCATGTATTTCATTTAATTTGATTTGACTTGATTGAACTGAAAATGAATCTAATTGAACTCAACTAGTATTAGTCATGTTAAGATCAATCAAGTTGAGTTCAATCAAGATACTAGAACTTACTATCTTGACTTTATTTAATGATAATTCAGTTAAGTGAAATAAAGTCAAGTTTCATCAAGTTAAGTCAAATTAAATTGGTAAATTCTAGTATTAGTCATGTTAAGGTCAATCAAATTGAGTCAAGTTGAATTAGAGTCATTGAATTCAATAAAGGTTGAATCAAATTAAATTAGTAAATTCTAGTATTAATCATATCAAGATCAGATGTATAAACTAAACTTGGACTTGATGAAAAACAGAATA
>JBBPTO010002171.1:0-11788 GCA_038094155.1 Pulveroboletus cf. aberrans
GTTAGGAGGTTAGCAACAATGAGATGGCAACCGTGTGGCATGATACATACCACTTGCCCATACATACTATAGGCCTTATGGACGCCTGCCATAATGTCGACTGCCCATTTCTTGATGATGTTATCATTTGGGAATCTTAGATGATACCGCTCGAGCACATCAACAACTGCAAGGATTGGTGGGCCCCTTTCCTCAATAAGCAGGAGTTGATCACCACTCGTCCTGGTCTTCCAACCAAAGACCTGCTTAAATTGCTCATTGAGAGCACCTATGTCACTTCCAGTTCGGTCGAGTAGGTCTTCATCGAGTTGGAATGTCAAGAAGGTTGAGTACTTTGATGTTGTTACTCCTACAGGCAATTCGTCAGGAAGATTGCATATGATTACCCGCAAGTGTTCGAGGAAAGACATGAACTCGTTAGGGGTGAGAGATTCGGCGGTCGGAAGTACTGGTAAGTCGGTCATGATCACTGAGACGAGGAAGGTACTGCGAAGGTTTTACTGTTGGATGCGATCCCAGCCATGATCTGGTCCAATTTATGTGGATATTTCTCAATGACATTGTCACGCAAAAACCGGGAGATCGTGATGTTGTTGCCGGACATCGACACTGCGTTTCCGGTGTATTCTGGTATTCTGATCCGGTGGATCATTGCATTCGGTGGATCATTGCATTCATCCAAAAAATGAGGCAGTGAACATCCGGCTTTCCTGTGATTCCGACCCGTGATTTATTCACAATTTCTAACAGCTGTAAATCGGGTCCCAGCTCACCAACCGTTATTAACAGTTAATAACAGTAAATATTAACAGCAGTGTAAAAAGATTGATTTTTCAACTGTACCCTAGTGTTGGAGCCCTTCTCGACGGCATTCGCACGCGAAAAGGGACACCATGGGTGCGGGAGACCAACATATGACGACCGCGTGGTCATTCGGCCGGGGCGAATTGGAAGACTACCGTGGTTCGTTCGTGATTCCTCGCAATGTCGTCTCCCTGTTCCAATTTCTTGGGTGCCAGGAATGATCATCCCTCACTTCGTCGTTGGTTGCTGCCAGTGTGCTACCCATGACAGGACGCGTCCCGTTGCAGTCGAGCTCGAGGACACCGATTCAACATCTAGCTATCTCGGTTGTCATGGACATGGTTGCCGAGGCGCCAGCAAACCTGGAAACCGCCATGCTTCCACAGGTCCTCTCGAAGCGCGAACGAAAACGCACAGCTGCGAATCTCGACGTGTTCGCCTTTGTCAATGCGTCATCCATTCTACACGTCAGACTCTCAGAAGGCGAACGATCTCAGTTTTCGCGAAGGCGTCCTGTCGCGGGTCTCAAACAGGCTGGCTACCCATGGCGGGTTGCTTCTTGTAGTTGAGCCCAACCCGAGACGAAAGATGCATTTCATACCAGCTCTCAAGGTCAGTTTCATTCCTTGATCATGCTCCAGGTCATCTGTGTTCTCTGACGCATTGATTAAAACGTCGCAGTTATACGGAAAAACCCTCAGCGGCATCAACATTATACTCCCGTAGGGACCGATACAAATCTCATATCGGCCCACGAAAAGTCCCCGTGGCGGAGGTG
The DNA here is from genome assembly GCA_038094155.1 of Pulveroboletus cf. aberrans. Taxonomy (NCBI): domain Eukaryota; kingdom Fungi; phylum Basidiomycota; class Agaricomycetes; order Boletales; family Boletaceae; genus Pulveroboletus; species Pulveroboletus cf. aberrans. Next base: position 1,583 of record JBBPTO010002171.1, read on the forward strand.
AACTGCCCGCAGGGCTTCCAAGTCTGATGATCACGCACTATAAGCAATGCTTGTTGTTTAATGAAACGCAGCCTGATTGATGTTCGTACATCAGCTGGCTGCTGCGCAGAGACCCAGGGAAAGTTCCCTCGGGAACGCATCAGCCTAGCTGTCATTCGCATCCACTGCATGTAAACAGGCAGACGTATAAATACCGCGATGTAGCAGGTACTTTTCAATCATCTTGTCTCGGTGGAATGCATATGAAACATTTTCGCACCCTATGCTTTCTAGTTCTGCTGGACGCAATTCACGGTGGCATCGCTTCCAGCAATGCAGAGTGTACCGCTCAAGCATGGGTAAGAGCACCCGATCTCGCTCCGAGCTCCATCGTCCAAGGCGACGCTAGGATCAAGATAAGTGCGGGATGTCCAGGTGTCGAATCAGTCTTGTTGGGGCTGCGCCTCAAAGAACGATCCTTCATGAAATCCTTGTACGCCATTCTTCATATCGAATTCCCTCCAGACAGTGAGAGTGTTTGAACCAGACGTTCCCGGGAAGACAGGAAATTGGTGGATAGCGCCCACTTTCCAAAGCTTGCTATCGGAGAAGCGTCTCCATGGGCTTATCCGCTGTCCCGCATGGACAATCGTAGCGATGAGGTTACATTTTACGAAATTCTGGCGAAGAAAGACTCGTGGAAAGTCCGGAAGAGGAACGGATCGTATTCGAGACAACGCAAGTCATGCTCGTGGGAGAAGGAACTTCTGGGGCTACGACGCCGTGCAAAACCTTTCCGTTCTCGTTCCCTCCACAAATTTCCCTCCAGCGCTAGACTATATGAATTCCGTACGTTTCATCTCTGGTGGCCCGGGTGGTGACACTGAGGTAAGTTACTATTGAAAAAGAGACGACGGTGTAATGCTCATCATTTCACATCATAGATAGTCGACGTCGAGTCTATGAATGAATATTTCGTTCGGGTGTCTTTTGCGAACGGGACGATAGAAGATATATCGGCCGGTTTCACTGGTTCCCACCCTTTTTACGATCACGCTGACGCACCGAGTTCCGCGGCTATGAGACTCGGGGGCATCAAGGGGGATTCTCCCGTCACAAACTACACCGTAGACATCAGTGTGGTCCCTGCTTTGAGAAGGTGCGTGCCATGACCCTTGAGGGTTTGAGCCTGTGTAGAACCAACGATTTCATCGAAATGAGCTGTCGAGGATGACATGTCGAACTCAAAACCATGGCGTTCACTTCAACGTGTTTTACGTTCCATGCTCGAAAATGTTCAAGGAGAAACACTTTTTTCATGGTATCGTTCGCGTCTCGCCCACGCTGATGCCAGAGTGCCTGTAACCATGCCAAACGCAACCGCTGATGAAGTCCGTTCGCACGACGTTGTGACGACAACGAGCGAACCCGTCACCATCCCTGTGGTAGTGGACCGCCGACAAATCGTCAATTTCGATGCATACTACCAGGCCATTGCTAGCTCTCTTCAGATCATCCTAGAAACGCCTCGTGCAGAGAATGGAACAGTTGATCCGGACGAACCCTTTGCCAAATTCCCCGCCCCATGGAACCCCGGGCTGGTGTTCGAGGATGACGAAGAAGATTGGGTGCCTTGGAAGAAACAGAATGCCTTCGAAATGCCAGAACTCATGTACTATTTGCCACGGACATATATGGGGACCACTCCAGCCGTCGTACGTCCTATAGGCGAAGTTGCGCCCGTGACGGATTGGTGTCGCGCTGGCGCGGGCGTGATAGGCCAAGCGGTCCTGTTGCACGAGACGGATTGCAAGCGAGGCTCGTTGATCCACTACCTCGACGAGGGTGCCCGTGGGCCGGTGTTCGTGGACCATACCAGTGTTCACGAGCTACTCGCCGAGAGTCCTTCGGAACGTGACCTGCGTGCACCTATCCTCCAGCCGGTGGTGTCCTCCCCTCGAGAGGGGGAGGAGCTCATCTTCCGCTATTACCCGGGCCGTTCTTTTGGGTCTCAGAGACGACCTATATACGTCGGAGAGACATGGGCTAGAAAGGTAGTCAACAAGGATGACTAGTACTAGCTTCATTATGAGCGCGCCACGTAGCTTCCAACCACGGCAGGACTGCGCTTGGATTGGGATTTGTAATAACAGTATGCTGAACGACTGACAACCATAAGGAAACCGAACTATGGTGGATAATAGTACGTCAACGCTGAACCAGTTGATGATCGAAAATTCAGATTTTTGTGGTGACCTCCACTGCATTTTGCTCAGTGATTGTGGACTCCATGACTTGGACAACTTGACGCCCGCCACGGGGCGACAGAGTGAGCGCGTTGGAATGTAAGGTGGGATTTTCCAAGAACACTCTCTCCCTTGCCCTGTTCGGCCACGGTGGGGGTTTAGCTTTAGACTAAAGATTGCCTAGTCGATGTAACTTCCAAAGGGATAACCGGGAAAAAGTTGGCAGGTTACTGGGACATGATCAAGAACTGGAAACCAGTTGAAGAGCTGTTTGCTCTGGGTAACATGACGTTGAATGCCATTTCGGTCGTCGATGGCGGGGTTGGAAAGGTGGACGCTTCTACTCTCTCACACTCCACCCACTGGCCAGTGCACTATAGGAGTCACTGCTTTACCATGCGTCTCGTTCTGACGCTGCTCACGATATCGCTCTTCGCATCTGTCCTTGGCTCCCCTCTCGTCAATCCCAACCTCGATCCGGGGCAGCTGATCCTCGGCGTGGACGAGCCAGAGCAATGCCAAACCTATGGCACAGTTTGTGATTGGCCAGCTGGCACGAGAGGCCCTTGTTGTCCACCACTGTTGTGCCTGCCACTGACCGCGCAGAAATCGCCCTATCTCATTTGCGCTTGAGGTACGTCCGTCCGTCCGTATCGTCGGGTTGGCATTGGGGGCTGACGTCGCTGGCGGAACAGATACTATGGATCCGTTGTCCTCACTCATGTCATGCTATGCGAAGCTGTGTTTGTTACGTTGCTATCCTGTCATGGAATTTTTTTGTGCGATACTTTTTCGCTGATGTCGGTGCCAGTCGGATGACCATTCACGCTGGAAAGGGTCCGTTTTCGATTCTGTGATAAATCCCAACCATGGCTGCGTTCTTTTGCTTTCCATCACTTATTTGCGCAGTTGCCTTAATGGTGAACGTTTGAACCCTGTCGACGTGCCCCTCCCCAAAACAAAACAAAACAAAACTCGCTCGAGCTGGTATATTAACCCCGCGTGTTTGGTGGAGATCCGGGGTTGCCTGTTCCATGGCTTCCGTCCCGCCACCTCAATCACCCAATCTGGTCGAGCTTGCGTCCCGCCGTTCGCGCATGGAAACCATTTGGAATTTGAAATCACTCAGAACCTTCTGGAACCTGATCAAGTTGCGGATGCAGACGCACTGCAAATTGCAACCAGGTGGTGTTCCAATATAGTCACCATGGCGTCGCCATTCGGCCTCGTCGGCCAGCTCTCCCTAGGTGACGAGGACAATTGACTCTGCCGCCGCCGCCGATAGCTCGTACAAGGGGTCTGTTTTTTTTTGTCTGTCCTAACGCACGCACGGATTTGAAGGTCGGTGGAGATTTGGGGTTGAAACTTGAAGATGCCCGGCGCCAACGATGTTTAGATAGTTCCCTGTTCCTGGACGCGTCCCACGACCGTCTCGCCCAGTTATGACAAATATCAGCATGTAGGGTCTGAAATTCCGCAATCAATGCTTGACGATACAACTCGAACCCGATTGACGCACGCAATGAACACCGACGCGAACTACTTCAGTCTCGAGCCTTGCTCTACGCCGAATACTGTTCAAAGGCTAGTCCAGCAATGATGCGCTTGTAACATTTCAGGTCATGCCCTCTGTTCGGAAGTTTGTCCCTTCCAGAAGCACCTGCACACGGGACTTCTCAGGTAGTATCCCAGGTTCGTGAAGTTATAGAAAGGTGAGCGATGAATGGATGAAAGCATCCACTAAGGTTATCCAATGAGGGTTGGTAACGAGAGGCTGAGGGTTCTAACCTGGGGTACATTATGAAACAGAGAGGCTATATCAAAACATGCTTGAACATATTCTCAGCACAGAAAGCGACCGAGAACCCGAACGAAATGCTAGCAGTGAAATCTCATGGAAGCGAATGTCACCTCAGTCCAAACTACATTCGCAACCTTGGTATGTTCCAGCAGAACAGTCATGTTTATACTCCGCGCACAATCTAGATCGATACATAGCGTACATACACTTTTTTTTTGCCCTCCACAGCCGTTGTTCGCGCAGGGGATGATGGTATTATTTATCGCACTCGCACCCCTGGTACTTGCCCGAAGAGCATTTCTTGTGTAAATCGCCCGGCCGGAGAAATGCGCCGTCACAGCCTAGTCAAACACTCATTTCAGCAAATCGCTCGACGGACATGCCAGACAAAATTACCTTGCTGGGAGCAGTGGTTTCCGAAGCTGACGCACTTTGAGCAGGTAGCTGGGAAGAACCCGCCTCCACCGCAAACTCCCAAGGTGTCTCCGGAATCGACGAACCCAGCGTCACAACCTGTGGCCGAATAACCGAATAAGGTCTTAGTAAATGGTTGTTACAAGGAGTAGGTCAGGTGGGTTTACCGTCTTGGTAGCAGTCCAGCTGCCGCTGTGAAGAAGAGCTAATGAATGGTTTTTACTGCTTTAAGGGAAGTGGAATTACAGTGTCGAGACTATTTCGAGCCATACCGGGTGCCGCGGACACCAGGGCTACCACAGCAAGGAGAACAATGGTAGTCTTGACGGAATACATACTGATGTCGATGGCCCGGCGTGTAAATAGGAACTGAAGTAACTTGAAGTGAGGCTCCAGGGAGACTTGATGCTGGAATAACCGACCCTCTTTTATATACTTGCCTATTCCTCAATTCGCCCGTCCAGAGCTGAAAACACGCCCTGTGGAACCGTGTGTCGTCGTGCACAACCGGACAGCCAACCATTGGATGGTACATACATAATAAAAAAGAAGCTGATACAAATTTTCCATGGGACCTAAATGGGCATTGGCATAGTAATATTGAACTTGAAGCTTGAAATTCTGATGTTAACACGGCGCCGCCGGGGGCATCACAAGGCTTGGTATGCGGCAGACTTGACGTGACACGCGTGAAAAAATGAGGAACAAAAGATTGTCCCACGATGACTCGGAAATGGAAGTGTTCGTGTGGACTTAGTTTTTTACTCTCCACCCTTCAAGCTTCAAGTTTGGGTTGCATCCCTGCGTCCGACAATTGACGACTCATTCACTCAACAACGCTTCTAAGAGATGATGTATTCTGCCAGCGCCTCGTCGAGAAATGCATCAACAACGAGAGGCAGCTGTACTCTGGGTTGAGACCTACCACGGAGTCCATGCGGTGGTCCACCGTGACCGTTGTGATCGGGACTGCTCGGAGGGTCAGGCTGTTTCGACGGTGGGCGAACTATCTCCTACACCTGGGGCACGGTCGGATGGTTGTCAGCAACTTATCCGCTGCAAAGTTGTAAACTATTTACCGAGAACCTTTCCTTTTTCTGAAGCGGAATTTGTTAGCAGCCTGCTGGATAGGTTGCCGATAACGATTCGACCGTGCCCCAGGTGCTACGGCGGCCCGGACTCTTTCCGAACTCTGTACCACTCGCTAGAATCAAGATCAGCACGGGATGACCCGGGCCTGTGGTTGAGTATGAGACTTTCATTTAGACTTGGGGGATAATGCCAATGGGTAGTAATCAAGGTGGTTCGTATCTGAGAACCAACCACTTGCTTGCTTGCAAGCTCCACCCACCGGGTTCACAAAGATAATACTATAGTTGTTCGCTCGAAGGCTCAACTTTTATGTCTAAGTACTACGGGCTAACAGAGATGTATCGCAGGAGGCGGACGAAGGCGTCAAGCACCCCTAACGAGATGTGAACATGACATTCGACATTGACGATAACCCCATATATAAGCCGGTGGGTAGTGCTTGGGGTGGTTCCGAAGGTCTGAAAACTATCAACTTACCTGCTTGCAGGCGCTATCCGACAGCGAAGTTCACAAAGGTAATAATACTATACGTCACAGTAGGTCAGCATTCGGACTCGGCAATACAATTCAAACTTACCGACTGAAGGGACCGACCACCGACAACAGCATGCAATGAACACCAACGTGAACTACCTTCTTCAGTTGCGCTTTACTTTATGCCAAATACTGTTCAACTTTGAGGCCAGTCCAGCGATGATGCATTTGTATCATGCCCGCCGTTCCCAGGTTTATCCTTTCCAGAACTTGAAGCACAGGCGCATAGGACTTCTCGTGTAGTATCCCAAGTCCGTGATATTTTGGAGAGGTGGACGATGAGTGGATGGAAGCATTCACTGAGGTTATCCAATGATGGGTAGGTGAAGAGAGCATTCTGACCCCCAGTGGACTCATCATGAAACAGGGAGATTGTATATTGTATAAACCATGCTTGAACATATTCTCAGAGACACAGAAAGCCTGAACAAAGTGCTAGCTGTGAAACCTTTTAGAAGCGAATGTCATCTCAGTCCAAAGATTCGGAGCTACACTCGCAACCTCGGTATGTTCCAGCAGAACAGTGATGCTAAAACCAATGCTAGTACATGGTGCGGTTTTTGCCCCCCACAGCCGTTGTCCGCACAGCGGCCGATGATGTTACCTCAATTTCTGCACCAGCATCCCTGGTACGTGCCCGACGAGCATCTCTCGTATAAGTCGCCTGGATGGAGAAGTGCGCCATTACAACCTGTAGTCGAACACTCATTTCAGCAAATCGCTCGACGGGACATGCCAGACGAAATTACCGTCCTGGAAGCAGTTGTTGTTGAAGCTGACACACTTTGAGCAAGTAGACGGGAAAAACCCGGCCCCGCCGCAAACTCCGGAGGTGTCTCCGGGATCCACGAACTCGGGGTTACAACCTGTGGTCGAATAAACAGTCTTAGCAATTGATTGTAGGTACGAACCAGGCGGGTTTACCGTCCTGGTAGCAGTCCAGTTGTCGCTGTGAAGAAGGGTCAACGAATGGTTTTCCTGCTTCAGGGGAAGTGGAATTACAGTGCCGAGACCCTGTAGAGTCACACCAGGTGCCGCAGACACCAGGGCTACCGAAGCAACGAGGATCGTAGTGGCCTTGACGAAATACATGTTGATATCAATGGGCGTAAGTTGGACCGAAGTAACTTGAAGTGAAACTCCAGGGAGATTGGATGCTGGAGACTGACCGACCGTGACCCTCTTTTATATACTTGCCTGTCCTCCACTCGCCCGTCGAGAACTGCAAACACGTCCGCTATGACCGCGTTGTCATCGTGCGCAAATGGATAACTAACCGTTGGACAGCACAAATAAATTACCAGTTCAACTTGCCACACGGCCACACTACCATCGAACTTGGAGCTTGAAATCCCGACGTAACGCGCCGGCGGCGCTGCCAGGGGCTGGCGCCACGCGGTCGACGGACGCACTACAGACGATTTGCGTGCTGCTGAAATACTTGGTATGCGACAAACTCGGGGCAGCTGCCAGTGAGGTGATACATGTGAAAAATGAACAAGGGACATCGACTAATTGGTCTGCAGTCAAGGCGAGGCGCCGAGACGTGAAGCCAGCAAAGCCGTGCCACTCGGCGGTGACCCTGGACTAGGTTGCCAGGGGTCTGGCCTCCCGAAACTAGGTACTGTACATGAAGGACGCCGCGAAGCACGCTGTAAGGTGGCTTTCAAAGGGAGGCGGGGAGGGAAAGGAGAGAAGGATGGAAGAAGCGGCGTACAGTTAAAATGTGGCGAAGGGCGGATCGTGGATATTCTGCCCATGAAATAACGAGGCCTGCAACAAGGTAGGATGACGTCTGATATACCTTTCCCAGGTGTCCGACCACCAATGCCCAATCACTTGAATTTGAGAGGGCGGAACACCTGCCGCCGCGAGGGAAGTGGCACCTCCCGCATGCAATGAGCATCCGCCAACCGATGCGGGGAAAAAGGAATGGAGACGGTGAAGGAACCAGCTGCGCCGAGGCAGGGATGTTGAAGCTTGGTATTCACTTTCTGCTCTTCATTACATAACCAAGGTTCTAGATCATGATCACATGATCATCAGTCATTTACACCCTCATATTGTTTCATCATTCACTATAGTTATGAGATACCTATGCCATTGGCTAATATCTATACCCTACTGATAATTTTTGTTCTCCAGTCATGTTTCATGACTCATACCTATCTAGATCAGAGTGCATGAACTCTGATATAACTCTGATGTAATGTCTAGAATAGGATATATGAGGTCTGAAGGAAGAAAGAGAACCTTACTGAGTAAAATGGCCAACTCTGAGATGCTATGGAGTGGAGTTGAGAGACTTGGTGTGCATCAACCTCAGAGTTGTGGAGATGGACCTCAGAGTGTTGAAACTTGGTGTTTGCTTTCTGCTTTTCATTACATAACCAAGGTTCTAGATCATGATCACATGATCATCAGTCATTTTACACTTTCATATTGTTTTATCATTCACTATGGTTATAAGATACTTATGCCATTGACTAGTATCTATATCCTACTGATAATTTCAGTTCTCTAGTCATGTTGCGTGACTCATATCTATCCTTATATGATAGAGATATATAGAGAGACAAACAGTCCTGTATTGTATATGAGGAGAGCTCCCTTATGGTTATTCTCCAGTTATCCAGCTAGTCTTTCTAGTAACTCAGATAGTCACATTGAGTTTCCCTCCTTCTCTGTCTTACACTGAGATCCTCTACCTTGCAATACTTCATTTACCCTTGGTGAGTTCTTCCACCAAGTGTTGAAACTTGGTATTCGCTTTCTGCTCTTATCTTACATAACCAAGGTTCTAGATCATGATTGTATAATCATTGGTCATTTCCACTCTTATATTATTTCATCATTCACTATAGAAACGAGATACTTATGCCATTGGCTAGTATCTATATCCTACCGATATCTTCGGTCATTCAGTCATGTTTCATGACTCATTCCTATCCATATACAATAGAGATCTATACAGGTACAAACAATCCTGTAAAGTATTTAGGGAGAGCTCCCTAATGGTTGCTCTCCAGTTAGAATATCATCTAACTCAAACAGTCAAGTCGAGTCCTCTCCTTCTGTTTTACCTCTAGACCCTCTACCTTGCATACTCCATTTACCCTCAGTGAGTTCTTCCACCAAGGTCCATAACCTTTCCTCTCCCTATTAGTCTATTGACTGGTAGGACTGTCCACTACCTTGGAGGACAAGATAAAGAGATCTTTGCATCTCTTTAGGTTATGAGCCCTGCCTAAAGGTACCTCAATGTACTTTGTGCACATCCCTGTCACATACCTTTGGTGCTATGAATGGACATATTGCTGCAGGTTTCTCCAGATTATTTTTAATCCTGGGGAACGCCATGCACTTGGTGCTAAACCATCCCATTGCTTATAGCTTTGGAGACTTGTTCTTCATTTCATTTCCTTTCAGAAATATCATTATTCACATCTTGGATGGTTCATTCACCCTGATCATGAATCAATGAACTAATGATATCCTTACTTCCTTGATGGTTACAGTCACTACTAGACCTGTACTTCAAGAGGTTCATAATCCTCCTCCGAATCCTCCACCACCTTCGGAGAGACCATCCTCATCCTCATCATCCCATTCATCCCATCCATCTCATCCTGCTCTCATGACTCCGATACCCTTCATACACAGGAGAGATGCTTCTACCTCTATATTGGATTACACTCCTGCTCCTTCTTGTCCTGAGGAACCCAATTGCCTACATCGTATCATACATGACGAAGAACATAACATCTCAACTAGAGATCATCTCCCTTGTGCCTTCTGTGAACGACATCTGGAACTAGGACAGTGCTGTATAGGAAGATCTGGTTCACACCACTTTGAGGTCGTTCGAGTAGGAAATATGGTTGAAAGACGCTATCATCATAGGAGAGAACAACACGTCTGGAAATTACCTCTTCCTGGTTCTATCTCTGGATCTCAAGGATCCTATCATACTACTGAACCAGAGATTGAAGAAGATGCTCGATTCATCCACTCTCCTCATCATATTTGACCACCAGGATTCATCACTCCTGATCCTGAGACCCCTTCCTCACCTATTCCTCAACCTCCTTCCTATTCCCCTCATCACCTTTCAGATTATGTCCCCAGAGACGTTCCCAC
>JBBPTO010002172.1:0-11779 GCA_038094155.1 Pulveroboletus cf. aberrans
GAAGCTCCCACACCTTGAAAGCCTTTTAGTTGCCTTTCTAAAAGGGGCACAGGATACATGGAAATGCTTCACAGAGGAATTTGCATCCAGTGGTCTTATTGCAACATCGACAGCTGAAGAATGTGATCTTGGTTCAATGCCAACAACAAATGATGCAAATGAAGGCATGCTGGGCTTCTGGCGTCAGTTTTCTCAGGCCAAACCATCTGTCAAAATATATAACTCCTCTGAGGTCCTCCAACTTACTCTGGACCTGTTCTGCTCAACTCCAAAGCTTTTGCCTACCAAGTACAACTCCTGACTCCAGAGTTATTTGGAGTTGCCTTGATACTCAGTAACATCCTCTTTACCTTTCGGACCTCTTATTTCCTATTCTGGACATTACATCGGAGTTACATCGGAGTTCATGCACTCTGATCTCTGTCATTATTTAATGTGTCCGCTTTCATAATCACTCCCTCAGTTGTTCCACTACCACTGTGCAACTGAGTCTGGGTATCTCTACCCCTCCATAGCACACAGATTCTGGCACCATTGCTTACAGCTGGTCATTTTACTGACCAGATTATGTTCACTCGAAACAACACGCAGACTTTCATGGATGAGATGTTCATTGAGAAAGATCATGCTCACCTATGGAAGGAGGCTCATTGAATTGATTCATTAGGGATTGACATGCAACGATGAGAGGCACTCATTGAACATGGAAGAGAGCAGGCAGCAGCTGTGCAACAGAAAGTGGCCGATCATGCAGCCAAAGCTGCCAAAGCAGATAACTATTTCTCAGCTATTGAGCTTGTCACTGATTACAAACTACTCATGTCAATGTCAAATGCAGCTCTTTGTGATCAGATTGAGCTGCACCGAAGATGTGGCACCAAGAAAAATATTCCCAGGAAGTCACATTTACAGATAAAGCAGCAGCAAGTCAAAGTGCTGATGAAATTGTCATGAGGCATGTAGCAGGGGTGAGGAATTATCAGAGGAAGTGGTATTCCTTGCAGTTGAGCCACAAATGAGCATTGGCATTGATTACTGAGATGATGCTGACTTATGAGACTTCCTGCAGATAGTACCACCATTTGACCACTCGAGCACAGAATTGATGATATAATTATCATAGACACTTATTACTGTTTATATACCATATCTTATGTTTTACAATACTTTCTCCATATTAGTTTTGCTTCATGGGCCATGATTTCATGTGTGCCATGTATTTTGTCGAAATAGGGGATTTTTGCTTATATAAGCATCACGCTTTGTGAGTGGGCTTTGCCCACCCCCACTTAATCATCGACGAGATCTCGGGCTTAGATCGAAACACAATACATTACGAATCTCAACCCATCCGCTCGAAAATCTTCCCTATCCGCTCCCGAACCCTGCCTACCCCTATTCCAACACCTAGCGCTACGCCCACGTCGACCGCAACAAGCGAGATCGCCGCAAACATGTACCTCGGGGCAAAGATTTTCCAAACCATGAGGTGTGAGCACCGCTGCGCACGCGGCACTTCCCAGCAAGAGAATCGCGAAATACAGCATTATGGCCAGCCCCGCCCGTAGACAAGATGCCATGAGGCCGCGCGGCGGAGGCACCGGTGGGAGGTTCCACAGCGCAAGCAGGGGCGAGGCGAGACCCATCAAGAAATGAGGACCGAGCGTGTTGAGAATGACGGTGAGCTGCGAAATTGGAAAAGTGACCGTAGACGTGAACACAAAGGCCGTCTTGTCGGTGGATCTGCATAGGCGTTGAATATAAATGAGTGGTGTGGGTGCGCAGCAGTGAGTTCCCGAGGAAGAGTCAGGATATTGTGGTGATACGGGGACGAGGGTTCTGGAGGATGGCCGGATATGAAATCAAATCGAAGGGCGTCGATGACCAGTAAGACAGCGCGCTTATGCGTCACGAGCGAGGTGCACCGTTCATGGTCGCAGTTATTTCGGTCTGGAAGAGACAGTCGGCTCAGGAGAAATCCCTTGGTGAACAGGTATATTCCTACGCAGTGAACGAGGGAGAGCCAAAGCAGGAGACAGAGTCCTCTGGGTAACATCACTTTCGCATCGAGTTCTACCAGTGAAGAATGGGAGACGACTCACAAAGACACGAGCATCACGTGATCACATGTGTACAGACTAGCATCCTACCGCATTCTGTACACCGTCCCAGGTTTGAGATCGCGCGACGTACATAACATAATGCCACGCAAGGATGCAGGCGGAGGTCAGATATCAGCTCAAGCACAGCAAGACCTCGTTTCAGAAGGCATAGAGAACTTTGAGCTACCCAAGAGCCTCGTCACCAAGATCGCCAAGTCAGCCGTGCGTCTTCGCGTCTGTTTCTCGAAACTTGTTCACGCGTCTCGCAGATACCTGATAACGCCAAACTTCAGAAGGAAACGGTGCTGTCCCTGGTGAAGGGCTCGACAGTGTTCATCAACTATCTGGGTGAGTGAGGCCTCACCATTGGCGTTGTCCCGCAGAAGAACTCACAGACTCTGTCAGCCGCAATGTGAGCCCAAGGCTTTTCGGAATGTAAAACGTTGACCCATCATCGCCAGTGCTCACGACGTCGCTCTCTCGAAACAGCACAAGAGCATCTCCGCTTCGGACGTGCTCAAAGCGCTGGAAATGATCGAGTTCGGGGACTTAATCGATCCCTTACAAAACGAACTTCAGAGTAATTTCCATCCTTTCTCATCGTCATGCGTCTCTCAGCGCCAGTATAGTCTATAGGGACAACACAAAGGGGGACAAGAATAGAAAGAGCGGCGTCGAGCGTAACAACTGCTCCGCCAAAGGCAAAGGCAAGGAAGGTGAAAGCATATCGGCAGCTCCACGGTCGAAAGGAAAAGCAAAGGCAGCCTTGCCGCCCCCATTTACGACAGCACCTCGGCAACCCGTTCTTTCGTCGGCGTCACACACGGCCGAAGGTGTCAGCATGAACGTGCCGATCGAAGAATACGACGGCGTGAGTGGATACGTTGGTGAAGCGGAAGGTGAAGTTATTGGCGACGGCGACCCAGTAATGGTAGACGGTGTCGAGGATTACGTGGACTACGAAACTGATGAAGAGGTGATGGATGTCATCGACGAGTCAGAGGAGTTAAGGCGGGATGCAGCAGGACCCGACGAAGTCGATCCAGGAGATGAATCACAAATGTAGGTTCAGGGTTGGGTATCTATTTTTTAGGGAATGGCCTCGACGTATTTGCGAGGGCACGTTCTCCATGCAGACTATTCCAGATACGTGCTGGGGGTTCGACCGTCAAGCATGACCTTCAAGCGAAACTATCATTCGGCCAAATCATAATTCGGCTCAGCCTGTCGTGGATTCGAAAAAACCGAACGTCACTCACTTATACAGAACAGATAACACCGCGAGGTATCAAGAGGGCCAAACGCACTGCCAGGCATAGACCTCGTTGACCATCGATCACACTCCACATGGCCTGCGGCAAGTGTATTCCAGGACGTGCAACATAGGTCGTCCTTGTTCCAACCCCCGCCGCATTTATATGCACGCGTGCTACAAGTGGATGGTGTAGTTTGCGTCGACGCGGGGTCCAGCACGTAGCGGTTACATCATCCAGTCCATCAGGCAGTTAGACTTGTTGCACTACACCGTGAATCCGGGAAAGGGTCATGTTTGACGATCATAATCATCGAAGCTAGTTGACTAATTGATACTTGTTTGAAGAAGGTAATGATTACAGGAAGTGTACCTGTCCCGGGATCTAGAAACATTCTAGCAACATCACAAACCACCGGGGAGAACGGGAAACAGGGCAAGTAATCCAGGGGCTACCCATCCAACCTCTCCGGCAGGGGAATGAGCCGTGCAACATCGTCGCGCCTACAATTATTTTGTTATGGGCACCCCGAGCTGTTGCTGAAAACGGACTAAGAGGGCATGCTCGAGATTTTTCAGATAGCTGCTCCTGTCCGGGTGGCCTGGGAGGGTCATCCGTTCCGCCTTTTCGAACCATTCGACCGCTTTGTCGAGGTCGGACGTGTCGTGTTGCAGCTGGAAGTGTCTCATGAGTGCGAGGCCGATGTTGTTGAATCGGATGGGTTGGTCAAAGTAACCTTCTGGGGGTTCGTGAGCGGCTGCATCCAATTCTGCGATCAACTCGTTGAGATCAGCCAAGTTGTCGGAGTGCATGAGCATGAGGCGCCTGTAGGATTGAAACGCAAGGTCCGCAGCACGACGTTCGTGACTGTTCTCACGGCAAAGACGCCTGAGCTCATCAATATATTCGGATAACTTGTGTTCGATAGACGTTTCATTCCGCATCATATCATAGCGGTGCAAGAGAGCGAGGGAGAGATATAACAGTGTCAAAGGCCGATCCGGGTGATTGCCATTGCGCAACCTGAGTGCTTCCTCGTAATGCGAACGGCAGGTATTGAAATCGGTCGCCCCGCCTGACTGGTAAGAAAGAAACTGCGCTTTGGCGAGGTTGAATAGGGCAGCAGAATGAGTATCGATATCTTTGTCATCACACTTGGATAGAGCCATTTCAAAATGGGTGATAGAAGATTCGAGGTCCGTTTTGTTGTGGTGTTTGCGGTAGTGAAGGAGAGCTTCTTGCCCTCTGTCCGTTTCATCAGCGACCTCCGCAGGGACTGAACATCTGTCCCTGTCCACCTAAAAGAAGTGTTAAGAAAAAGCGGTAGCTACAATAGAACTTCACTTACACTATCATTTGGCTTTCCACCGGTAGATCGGTTGCGATGCCATTCCTGCACAGAAATAACGAGCGATAAATAAGGTGATACGCTGTTCTTCAGATCGGAGGACGTGAACGCTGTGGATAATTGAGTCTAGGTGGCGGCAATACGGAGACCCATATCCTTACGACTGGACCGGCGGAGCAAATCGTCTACGGATAATTCCAATGTGCCGAGACATTCGCCGCTTCCCAACATTGGAATCAACTCGAAAGAAGCACGGACGACGAGTCGAATCTTAGTAGATGGTTTAGCCGGCCTAGCAAGCCACTAACATGGGTAAATCGACGAGGATAGCCAGAGGATGACGCACAGGTGGATCAGGTCATCCCACTGGATAACACGATCGCAAACTAGTGCTGGCATATTCTCAGTTCGTCCGTGTGTATCCCCATTGACGTCGACCTGAATGAAGAACCCGACTGGGACACGCCCAAGGCCGTCAGAGATATTTTCAGCACGTATATCTGCGGACTGTCATCTCATGAAAGGATACAGCACAAGCCTCGTACGTGTAATGACAATTTGCGTGTTATCAATCTCAGACATTGGTGGAAGAGATTCAATTTTGTGATGCGCATCGTTGCTGCCTACAGTGAAGTTAACAATCAATACATTGGCAGGAGAAGGTCTACCTTCGTCTTTGCAAACAAACAGCCTCTAAAAAGAAAGTCAACAATGATCATCGGTGCGACAACATCAACATTATGCTTGCCATTGTCGAGCCGGATATCATACTCCTTGTCTAGGCGCTCACGCATTTCACCCTCTTCTATCACGCTCTCGCCCTGGGGTAAGGACATATCGGTCAGTATGAGGTAGCACCTGACGGTAAATGAACATGCCTTTAACAGATACAACCATTCGTCGTCATGGGTGACAGCTACATGTGCTTCAGGACACTAGAGAAAGGGATTAATATGGCAACAGTGTTGTTAATTCACTCCGCAAACCTTCTCCAATAGGTAACGGTTAATTTGGTCCAAATGATCCGGGAGCTGCGCAATAGGTTAGTCTTTATCAACGCGGTATATCAAGTGATTGTACTGACGTAATGTAGGTCAGGGCGGAACTCGATACCTGTAACGTGTCAACATCGTTAAACGATGCACGCAGAGATAAGAGACTTACGGACAAAATGAGAGAGCAACTCTGAAGACAAACCGAGCAGTGATCCGATACTAAGAAGAAGCCATGCAATGAATGCGGTCAACTTGATGAAAGGACTATCCCATCCTTCTCCTTTGGTTGGAATGCTTCTTAGTGTCATCTTGAAACCTCTGATGAAGACAGTCTGATTATCGTAATCACTCTGCCTGAGACACGACTGGAAGTCCACGGGGAATGCATTGAACTGGAGTTTGTATTTGAACGTATCACTAGATCCCTCTGTTTCTTGTATTCGAATTTCTCCACCGGTTGAACCATCCTGGAAAGCCCCCAAAGTCCAAAAGCGTGTTTTATAGACACCTGTGATCAAGTAAAGGGAGTGCTCGTCAGCCCCATTGCACCACTGAACTGCATTCTTCACGGCATGGTCCCTGATTTTCTTCAGTTTCCCTTTGTCTTTGAGCTCAATGCGTTTTACGCCATCCGGGAGGACAAGGACGGCACCATTGCTAGTGTTCGCAGTGAATTTATAATCCGTACTGAGAATACAGAGTGAGACCTCATGTCTGTATCACTAGACACAATTACCTCGATTTCGTCTCCAGCTGCGTGGCACCAGAGAAGATTGCTCTAGGACGAAGAAAATCAGAGGGTTCGCAATTAACGACATCGATCTGCTGGAATTCCGGGAGGTGACGTATGTCACAATGGACTTTGAATCCACCATCATCCTGGTCGACATTCCCGACATCACCAATTCGAAGGCCGAGCTTGTCATCCCTGTTGAGGCTGAAACCCGGAAGGCGAAGGGGGTAACCATAACTCTGGTGGAGGGTGGTTGCGTACAGGCCTTGGTGAGCGTATTTTTTCCGTTTTGCCATCACAAAGGTGAATTGTCAGTGAATTCTTCGGCTGTTGATGGGAGTATGGCTTTCAGGAACTTCGGAAAATCCCGAGTAACCACTGTTTCCACCATAGATACTATGTCTACATGCATTTGGCGGCTTCGTGATGAGATATCGACGCAAACTCACTGACGCACGGCTCAGTGGCTGCAGTTGACAGATACAGGACGCCGCAGCGCAAGGTTCATAGATCTGACACATACTATCATTTTCGTAGATGGTTTTTCACGAGCAGTCAGTAGGACCACCTTTCCATATACGAGTGGGTGGCAGAAGGACCTGCTACCAATCGCTGCTGAGGTAGGGTCTATCTGGCAGCATGGCTACTCAGAAATCGGTGCATGTGCCCATTTTCTGCATGGTGGGATGTGAATATGGTGGACGTCACTTAAACATCACCAGTTTGGTGCACGCGCCAAATTGAGGGGGTGCTCCAAACCCTAACCCTAACCCTAAGTTAGTCTACTGTTACTACTAAAACCAACCAACCAACCATAGATACTGCAGCACCATGCATAAAGTCATGCACCAAATTAGAGGGTTTCAAAAAATTTTGCTCCCTCAGTTTTGAATATATTGAAAACCCATCTTGGGTTTTGATTCATATTGCAAAAATGAACATTTCTGCAAAAGGGATTGAAAATATTGAACCATTTTTGAAGGCTACAAAATGCTTGTACAAAAGTGGTGGTGTTTAAGTGACATCCACCATAGATAATCAGAATCTCCAAGGTTGGAATGCTAGAAGTAAAGTGTGGAAAAGAGGAATGCTTCAAGCCAGCAAGGGCCACTATTTTTTGACAAAATCTGTGCACTATGAGTGGGTAGAGATACCCTGACTACAAACATAAGTAAAAGAAAGAGCTAGGTGTAGCTAAAAACTAACCTCAGTGTTGCACAGTGATGGCAGAACAACTGAGGAAGGAATAACAAAGCTAAAATACTAACAGAAATTAAAGCACATGAACTCCAATGTAACTCAAATGTAATGTCTGGAATAGGAAGTATGAGATCTGAAGAAGAAGAAAAGATGTTACTAAGTGTAGTAGACAACTCTGAGCAACTCTGAAGTTATGAGTTGCAGTTTGCAGAAGGTGACTTGGAGTTGTGGCAGAGTAGGTCCAGAGTGAGTTGGAGGATCTCAAAGGAGTTATATATTTGACATTTTTTTACTTGGTCAGGTGGAATTGTTAGTGGTACCAGGTTGCATGAGTGGCCCAGGCCATGAGCAAGATGTCATAGTGGCCTATTGTCTATGAAGAGGGTAGTTTGGTGACCAGCCCATGCATCAGCAGATAATCTCCAAACTCTCCAGAACAGAAGACAGTGTATTCACTCCAATGAGAACCAGCCTACATAAGGTTGGCATCATGCAGAATCATCCAACACAAACATTACATTGTTGTGACATCAAGGAAACTGCAATAATAACACTAGGAGAACAGATAGGCAAAGTACAAACATGAAATATAGTAGACAGGTAAATACAATTTTATTGCTATGTAGAATTTGAAGCCATTGCCTCTGAGAATAGTTTTTTTTTGTTGAATTTGAATGAGATTCAAAGGCTGCTTGATGGTGAGGAAACTGAACTGGAAGTTCAACAAAGTTCAACATTAGCCATGAAACATGCCAACAGTGCTGTTCCATCAGCACCATCACAAAATGGGGGGGGCAAAAGCACAGACATGAAGTCTGGGTGACAAGCCTTGAAGCTGCATGCAAAGCAAAGTGACAGAAAGTCAGTGAAACAGAGGTTTCGGCTGTGAAGGAAAACATTCTGGTGTGTTCTTGTTCAATGACAAGGTGAGCTACACTGACATAAAAACTGCAGCTTCCTGTTAGCACTGCTGTCATCACAAAAAATATAAATGACACTTATGTTGCTACATCATCTGAGTCATCAATACTGCCAGAGCCAATCTGAGATCACTTCAGGGCATTCTCTGAGATCTTAAACTAGTTTCCTAGTGATTGAGCTTGATAATGTCAAGAGTTCATGCACAACTGAATAGACTCAGGACACTCTAAATTACCCAGTACTAGACTCTACACATTATGTCTTCTCTATTTGCCTTCCCTCCTTTTGAGTTCTCCCTCTACAGCTCCTTTCTAATTCTGATACACTTCAGCATGAATGGCATGGACTGGCAGTGCCTTGTGTCACAGTTGGTTACCTCATGTGATGTTGGATGTAGTTATTCATACAGTCACTAAGATGAAGGAATTGTCAGAAAATATGAGGGAATTCCCAGTGTGTTATGATCCATGGAGTTTGAAATCAAGAATTTCAACAAGTATTTCCTGTCCCAGTGTGCTGTACTGATCTGAGGTCATTCAGTGACAAGTAATATAACAGGTGAAAGTGTGTACTATGTACCAAATACCTACAATGCTGACAATCCCATAAAACATTCAGATATATGAAAATGGCTGCTGAAAAACAAAGATAGAGCAATACACAATAACAGGAGGGTACAAGGGTACTCCTGTTGTATAGGGCAGAGAAGAGAGAGGTGATTTAAGGATGCTTATCAAGATAGAGATGAAAGTTCTTGTGACCAAGTTTTGGTTGGGTGAGATTGATGAGATCAACCCTTGTGGAGCTTCTTAGAAGCTGAATCTCAAGGGGAAATGAATCTTATTATTAATTACATTATGGCACTTATTACCTTTAAATACATCCAGGAACATGTATGTAGTTGTATATGATATAGCTAGAACAAGGTTGATGATATCAGAATGACATCATAGGATCAGTTATGCTGCGCCACTTATTTTAAATATGTGGAGTTGAGTCTGGGTCAATACAATACAGCAGTTGTGGAGCTAGGAAAGCTCCAGACTGATGACATCATATAAAGACTGCATCTAGATCATCATATGGTTGATCATAAGTGTAATTTAAGATTACACTTTAATTAGGTTTAACTGATGTGTCAGTCAAGCCTAATAGTCAACCTATGTATGTCTTTAGTAACATGAATAGTGTATTACTACTACAATCTGCCTATATTAACAGAGCACAAGACCTAGTGTTTGATTGACAGAATCTCAACACAGAAACCAGACAAATAGTAAGTAGAACAATCAACAGGCTGCCAGTAACAGGTTAAATATGTAATTTTGCAAATATCTTATTTTTTTACCACTCTGAGCTGCTTGATGAAGTGAATGTACAGGATGGCCCATCACTTTCCATACCATTGTCATCTAAGGCCCTCAACTAGCCCTTCAATGGTACAAACTTGAAGAACAAGGTGGCTGTGAAGGGCACAAGAAAGAAGACACTTGCTCTTACCATTGATAAGAATAACCCCACTGGTGAACTACATGCTCCAATGGCAAGAGGGCCAAGCATGAATACAAAAATTTCATTCTTCATTGCAGTCTAGCTGACCTACAAGTGGTTGCATGCCCTCATTTCTTACTCTTATTTTTAGGCTCAAGGTACTTGCACCACTCACCCATCATTCAAGTTGATTCTGTTCCTTGTACTGTGATGGCTGTGACATAGCATGAACTTGAATGAAGGTCTATGACTGAGATAGCATTGAATGATTTGCAGATCATCTTCTGATGAAACACAATAAAAACTTTGTGATCTGCTTACTTGTACTGATAGATAGGCTCAGGACAGTGTTATGATAGTAGACCACCTGAGATGCCCATTTCTATCCACACACAGTCACTATGTCAGAAGTTAATCATGAGGGCTACTGTTCTCATGATACATAGACTTCACTGACATCACCCTATTCTTTTATTGTGGAAAACCATGTGGCCATAGTATGTTCAGAATGTTTTCAACAGACAATCATGAGATCATGTCTCTCTTTAGACTTTGATGATGCATGGATTGCAAGGTGGTATTCAAGTTGAGTATATGTACTTCATCTGTGGCAGAACAGGTGACATGGAGATGGCTATACAGAGTCAAAACACTACATGTCCTTGAGGTTGTTGTGTGGCCAGGTTTAACAAACTCTTAGATCATGTGGTGCAATCATGGGCCAATCCCAGTGAACCCATGCAGACTTCCTTGCCCAGATAGCACCATGCTCAGAGCACAAAAAGTTGCAGTTATTGAGCTAACATCAGTTTGCTTGGCAATTGCTTCACCAGACTGGCCACCATCAAGCAGTTGAGTAAGAAAAAGGGATCTAACCATAGTAGTATTAGAAACTATGGGGTGTGTGAACTTTTTTAAACTCAGATATACTATTGACATGTATTTCATTGTTTGTACAAGCAAATAAAGCCAATTATTCTACTATATAACCATGATCCTGGTCACCAACTCAAAAGCTCAAAAATCCTTTCCATGACATCACTGTTTTATAATGGCCATATCTCTGTACTGTGTGAATTCTATCTTATAACTCAGGGAGCATTCAGATAGCCGGGAGTAAGGTCTATTTATAACTCCACCAAAGCTAAGCTAAATTCCCACAGGGGTAGGCAGTGTCCATCACACACTGCAACTGAGGCCATCATGGAAAGGGTTTTTGAGCTCACTGTAAATAATACTCATCCCACTCAGTTAATCAGTATCATCATGAACTCCATTTCGATCTCTATTAAAGCTAATATTCTCTTCCTTGCTGAACCTAGTCTTTCTATTCATCAGATCTCTTTTCAAACTGGGTTGTGAAAGGCTACTGTGGCCAGAGTCATCAAATAATACCTTCTAGAGAAGGAAAACATCTAGCTAGGGTGTTCTTCCAAGGTTTCCTCTACTGAAAAGAGAAGGATTGTTTCTAGTATTACCACTGAGAAAGTGGAAAATGCTGTTCAAGCAACCCATCTCATCAATTCTGCCCTATCCTCTACTATTTTATCCCAAACTGTTTACAATGTCCTCAAGCCTGCTTTCTTGAAGGCTGTGGTCAAGAAGAAAAAGCCTTTTCTATCTGTCAAATATAGAAAACAGAGGGTAGCCTTTGCTCTTAAGTATCAAAACTGGACTATAGAGGACCAGAATAGGGTTATTTGATCAGATGGAACCAAGCTTAACAGGATTAAATC
>JBBPTO010002173.1:0-11778 GCA_038094155.1 Pulveroboletus cf. aberrans
GGTTGACTTTGAAGAGTGGCAGGATTTTTATGGTGAGTTGTGGAGTGTTGGTGTGTGCACTGGGGCCTGGGGTGCCCTGGGCTCCTGGGGGCTGGCATGACTGGAGGGCATTGGTGAATTCCCACAGGGTGCTGGTGACGTTGTCCATGTCTGCCCACAGCACATGAACATCCATTGTGACAGAGGCATGGATGGAGTGCATCTCTTCTGTGGACACCTCTCACATGAGGGCTGCCTCCCCCATCAGGGACTCATTTGTGGTTGGGTTTCTAGGGTTCAGTGCCAGTGTGTCACTATAATCAGTCTCATATGTCGTCAGTTCATCAAGGAGGTACTAAATCAGCATGTCACACTGCCAGTGGAGGTCAGTTACTTGTTTCGAGTGCAAAGAAATGTGCACGTTTTCCTGTTCAGCCCAGCCACCCCACCAATGGACCTTAGACAAGGCCCAGTGCTCACCAATGGGGGCAAACATGAAGCAATACTGTGCACCACTGTGCCAAAAGCAGTGGGTCAAGAATGAACTGGGAATCTCTGCACCCCTCATTGCCTTACCAATCCACTTCTGGACTGAGTCATGGGAAAGCTATTCCCGAGGGTGTGCAATGCCATTTGCACCCATCGCTGGAAACACGCAATCATCAGGCTTCAGTGCACACCCATAATGAAAGACCTCCAGCCATTTTATCCAGACCAACAACCAATGGAAGCAATCCATGCTGGGCAAGTGATGTTGGAGGAAAATCTGATAGTGGTTGCCTGGCTTGGTGCTGCGATCATGTGACCATGTGGTGCGTCACGTTGATCAGCCATCTGTTATGTATGATCATGATTCGGAATGAAACTCACCTCTGAGATCAGCCTTAGGCTGGCCCTTGTAAACCTTCCTCTGCCATTCCTTGCAATTTTGAAGGTGAATGTTGAATGAAATGGACCACTTGCTCCATGACAAGTCCTCACCCACGAGGCACTTTTTCAGCACATGGTTGACTGTGATGGAATCGGAGACCCAGATGTGTTTCCACCTCAACTTGATGAGCTTGAAGCACCTGCCATGCTGGGTAGCAAATCCCACACCATTCTAGTCAGTCATGGAACCAGCAGTGGTTTGGTTCAACACTTACTGTGTCCACAGGATCCATGCCATTTGTCAAGATGCTAGACTCCTCCGAGGCTTCGTCCAACAGAGGTCCAAGGTGGATCGGTCAACTCCAGGGCAAAAGGATGCAGGAAGGGCCAGAGGTCTGACAGAGATGGAATGGAACGAGTTGCAGAGGTGATGAAGGCAGAATGGGGTGGAGATGAGGGGTTATGGGGGTGAGGACTTGGCGCAGGACTTATGTGTCATGCCCTTGCCTACTGTCAGGTCCTCATTTCAGAGATAGGAGGGAACATAGTGAAGAGGATAAGAGGGAAACTTCATCGGGATCAGACGGTGTAAAACAGCAAAAGGACTCTAGAGTGTAGTCCTATGCAAGAAATAGGGGTGCGAGTGTGTATCTCGACCCAAGGGGATTGCAAAGAAAGGGAAAAGGACTTTAGGAAAGGCTCACTGAATGTCCACAGGACACTGGAAAACTCAAGTCTGGCTTCCCCCCGTTTGGTAGGGCTAGGAAACCAACTTTGGTTGCAGGACTTGAAGGGGACTTGTAGGGAAACGTAGGGAAAGGCTCAGGAAACCGGACTTAGAGGCTTAGGAATGGTGGTGGCTACTTGCACACTGTCTAGGAACTAATTCCTAGGTACAAAAGTCTAATCTGGGCATACCCGAACGATGTACAGTAAAGGAAACATGAAAAGAACAAAAATCCGACCGATTCCGGAGTGTGGGAACACCGGGTCCGGTGTGCGGGAACTCGGGTCCGGACTATTGGACTAAAAACTGACCTTCGGACTTCAACTGACTTGACTCGGATTGGGACGAACAGCATTGGACGGTCTCGGGTTTGGCAGGAGCACAGGATAGGGGCTATCGGACCGCAGGAAAATACCGGATATCACTGTAGGGAACTCCAGTTTCCTACAGTGGAGCCCATATCTAGGTGAGTGCTGATGGGGATGGCCATGCGTCTATCATAGACATGGTTATGATATGCGGCGATATACGGGAAAGGGATGGTTTGAGGACGAAGACGATGGGCATGGATGGGAAGATCTACGGCGAGGACAGGGCGAGGTATGGGAGGCCTTGAGATCTCTATGAGGGGAGCGCGGAATGGAGAGTCAGGGGGAAGGCTACCCCAGCCGGCTTTGGCGAGGGTGGGGGATGGAGGAGCATTCTCATTAGCAATGGACTTGACAAGGGTAGAAACCTCGGAGAAGGTCTCTTCTAGTGTGGATATGGTGGATAAAGAGTCAACGATGGAGGGGTCTTTGACATCGTCAGCAACGAAGGCAATATTGCAGAGTGGGGATGTTGTCATTGTTGCGAGTAGGTGAAGGTGAAGAATCTAGGGGGAAAGCAGAGGGGTGACAGTTCTTATAATCCATCAGGGTAGCCTTAGAATGTTTCAGGTTCTGCTCGGGTTTCCATGAATCTTCTTCGGCTGTGTAGCCCTTCCATCGGATCAGGAAGAAGTGGTTGGATGGGGCTCTGCGGTGATGTAAGATCTTATCGATCTTGTATTCTTCCTTGCCTTCTACAAGGTCTGGGGGTGGTTGTGTGAAATTAGGGCCGTGTACATTGTTTTTGTGATACAACAATAAGAGAGAAGCATGGAAGACTGGATGGATCTTCCAGGTGGGCAGGAGTTTTAAATGATAGGTGATGGGGGACAGGACTTCCATGATGGGAAAGGGTCCTTCCCATTTCGGGGCGAACTTTGGGTTAACGATGTTCTGCTTGAGATTGTGGGCTTCCAACCAGACCTTGTCTCCTTTGACGAAATGTTGGAACTTAGACTGGGTACGTTGTGTCATGGTTTGGCGGGCAAGTTCGTGTGCTGCAAGGGCTTCATCGTGGGAGGCAGTGAGAGACTTAAGGTGGTCTTCGACCGTGGGAACCTTGGTATCGGAAACAATAGAAGGTAGGGCACGGGGTTTGTAGCCCATCATAAGATAAAACGGGAACTTTCCCATTATGGAGTGGGGACGGTGATTATGCGCGAACTCGGCATGTGTGAGAAGTTCGTGCCATGAGGAGGGGTTATTCCCACAGAAGATCTGAAGATAGGTCTCAATCTCCTGGTTGACTCATTTGGTCTCTCCATCTGTCTGGGGGTGATATGCAGTGGACAAGGCGAGGTTGTAGTTTAAGAGCTTTCTGAGCTCTTTCATGAAGGTGGAGGCGAATTGTGGCCCTCTGTCGGAGATGATCTTTTCGTAAAGACCAAAATGGCAGTAGACTTTGTGGAAGAAGAGGGTTGCAATGCCCTCGGTGGTGGCAGTTTTCATAGTGGGGCATAGAATTACCCCCTTAGTAAGCCCATGGTCGACCATAACCAATAGGGAATCAAAGCCCATGGGTGACACAGGGAGGTTGGTGATTAGATCACAAGAGATCTGCTGGAAGGGGCGTGTGCAGGAGGAGTGAATGGGGGTGAGTGGAGGCACAGTGGGGTGTGTATTGGCCTTGTTGGCCTGACACGTGGCACAACCTTCGACATACTTGCGCACGTAGTGGGCAAGACCAGGCCACCAGAACTCAGAAGAGACCAATTGACGGGTCTTGAGATATCCGGGGTGACCAGTGGATTCGTGATCATGGCAGCGGAGGAGCACTTTCTGCTGAAGGTCTTTGGTGGGGACGTAGATGTGATCCTTGTAAAGAAGCATGCCATCATGGTGTTGCCAGTCGGAGAGACAGGCATGAAGGTTTGAGGGGATGTCGTTCGCAATCAATTGGAGGGTTTTAAGAACAAGGGGGTCCAACTCAGAGGCATCCTCGATAAGAGAAGCAAGGGAGCTGTCGATGGGTTGAACGAACATCGATGGTGGGAGGAGTGTAGTGCATTCGTTGTCAGGGTCGGAGGAGGGGTAAAGATCGGGATGACATGACAAGGCATCAGGAGCAGCAAGAAGTTTCCCGGGGACGTGGTGGAGTTTGAGATCGAAATCTCTGAGGTCAAGGAGCCATCTAGCTTGACGGCGGTTTAAATTCTGAGCGGTACAGAAGTAGGTGAGGTTTTTATGGTCGGTGAAGACCTGGATGGGGAAGGCTGCACCACGGAGGTATTGACGCCAGTCTCTCAAGGCATGGAGAATCGTGAGGAGTTCGCGGTCATAGATATCATAGTTTCTCTCGGCTGGAGAGAACGAAGAGGAGCAGTAGGAACAGGGGTGCCAATCACTGTTATCATCGGTCTGGAGGAGGACAGCACCGGTAGCATACTTGGAAGCATCGGTGGCGATAGCGAAGGGACGAGTGGGGTCTGGGAGCTGAAGGACAGGCTTTGACAAGAAAAAGTCTTTCAGATGGTGAAAGGCCATGTTGCACTCTGGGGTCCAGTTCCAGGTGAGGTTCTTCTTGGTGAGATCAAGAAGAGGGCAAGCGACAGAGGAGTAGTTGGGGATGAACCGATGGTAGAAATTGACAAAGCCTAAGAAGGATCATACCTCCTTAGGCATGACGGGGGTGGGCCAGGATGCAATCCCATCGAGCTTGACGGGGTCCATGGCAATCTGACCGGGTTTGACAATGAGACCGAGGTATTCAACCTCGGTGGCAGTGAAGGTACATTTCTCCAGTTTTAAGTGAAGATCCAACTCCTTCATGCGTTCCAGGACACAGCGGGTACGTTTGGTGTGAGTGGCTTCATCGGGAGAAGCAATCAAAAGGTCATCCATGTAGATGACGAGCCAGCCCTCAGAGATCATATCGCGGAAAGAGTCATTCATAAACTGCTGGAATGTAGCGGGAGAATTGGACAGACTGAAGAACATGATGGTGGGTTCGAAGAGCCCCTTATGGGTGATAAAGGCAGCCTTCCACTGGTGTCCGTCTTTGATACGGATGTTGTTGTAACCCCAGTGGACGTTGAACTTGGTGAAGACCTTTGTGTCTTTGAGTTTGTCTATGAGGTCAGAGACAAGGGGGAGGGGGTAAGCATCACGGATAGTGTGCTCGTTGACGTATCGGTAGTCTTGGCAAGGGCGGAGTTTGCCGTCTTTCTTCTTGATGAAGAAGAAGGGGGAGGCCTGGGGGGAGTTTGAGGAACGGATCTTTCCAGCTTTGAGGTTCTCCTCAAGGAAATCTTCTGTAGCTTTGCATTTGTCGGGGGATAAAGGGTAGACTTTTCCTATCTTAGGGACAAAGGTATCATCGAAGTTGATTTCGTGATCATAAGGTCTTGAGGGGGGTACGTGGTCAGTGGCTTCCTTGGAGAAGACCTCCTTGAAGTCCTCGTATTCCTTCGGAAGTACAATGGGGGCCTTTTCAGGCAACGCTGTAGGAGACCGTACAGTCCTATGGTGCAATCCTTCATTTTTCCCGGTTCCCGAGTCCTTCCCGAAGCCGATGAAGTCATGTCCGGAGCATTTCCTCAAGTTCCAAGTGCTGTCCGTCCTGTCCCCGGTGTCCGTCCGTCCAGCGTTCATAGTATCTGAGTCAGGTGAGTTCCGGCTTTCTTTCTTTTCATACGTAGAGTCTCGGAGAGTGGATGGGAATCCACCAGACCCGATCCCCTCAGTCATGTAATAAGTTTTGTATCGTCTTTCCCCGTGTTGTCATAGTTTCCCGTCCATATGTAACATTACCTACGTTTCCTGATATGTATAAAGTCTCAGGCATTCCTGGACTATAAATATTGTATTTCGGACTTCGGTCCGCATCGAATCCATTACCTTTGGTCACCATCTAAGTCTCGAGGACTTGTTTCCTAGTCTCGAGGACTCGTTTTCTACCGTTCCTGCCACTGTTCAAGTTGATTACTGCAAACACCGACCGTTCTCATAGTTGGACTTTAGCCCTACCGTCACAGGGAAGTCCGGACTCTTATTTTCCAGCTCTACAGTTGAGTGGACTTCTTTCTTTTCCTCTCGGACATTGTCCTAGACCCTTGGATCCCTTTTGGGTCGAGTTTCCCGCTCGCACCCGACACTAACCACTGAGGAAACCCACTCCAGGCTTCCTAGCATCTTTACAACTGGAGCCCACCACGAGGAATTCAAGAGAGTCATCGAGGAGGAGCCTGAGGCCCAACCCCCAACAAGAAGAGCTTGAAATTTTACTTTCCCACTTTTGCAATATCAACCTCTCTGAGGATTCATTTTTCACTCCCATAACTGACGAACCAGGAACACCTGAGCCCATCGGCCGACATATCGGTCATCACCTCTTCAGCCAATCGGAATCATCCATATCCCTCAATTTGTCTTCCACCAGATCACACTGAGTGCCCTGTTGCACTGCCACAGCCACCAACCCTAAAAATACCGAAACCGTCTCCGTTCCCGCAAACTCATGCCTGATTAGGAACATACCAGGTGCCCTTTTTGGTCTTGGAGATAACGTAGACCCCTCGACTGCTTCCGAAACCTTGCCCGACAGTTCTCAAGAACATAGCCCAGTTTCTACCCATTATGACTTCCCGCCATTTCCCGGAAAATTTTCTGCATCGACTCCGAATAGATCCCGACAACAAACAACATCTTATATTTCGCCTCCCCTCTCTCCACGAACA
This sequence comes from Pulveroboletus cf. aberrans, assembly GCA_038094155.1. Taxonomy (NCBI): domain Eukaryota; kingdom Fungi; phylum Basidiomycota; class Agaricomycetes; order Boletales; family Boletaceae; genus Pulveroboletus; species Pulveroboletus cf. aberrans. The sequence goes on from JBBPTO010002173.1 coordinate 6,621, forward strand.
CCTTTACCATCTCCTGAGTTACCACCGTCAGAATCCGAATCTCATTCTAGTACACTGAACTTGTCCTACTTGTTAGAAGCATCTACCGCTGAACCCAGCAATATTCCGTCGTCAAGCCCGAGTCCTCCTACCATTCCTACATGCGTATCTACTCCGTTGTCTTCAACCGCCTCGACCACCACTTCCTCCTCTTCCTCGTCCTTGTCCTCTCCCGCATCTATCTCCTCTCGCACCTCCGGGCAATATCCTTCGATCCCCGGCCTTTCTTCATTTCTTCGCAGCAATCTGACCCCACCTTCCGCATCTATCCCGAACCCGCCAGTTAATCCCCGTCCTCCAATGGCCAACCCCGTCCAAATGCCCCTCCGGGAAACGCAAAATGCTCCTAAATTCGATGGAGTTCCCGCGCATCTCCCGCGCTTTCTCGAAGATGTCGACATTCTAGGAAACACCGCCGGCCTCACCGCCGTTGAAAAGATCAAGCACGCGATCCGATATGCGGATCTTGACGAAGCCGAACTTTGGGAAACCCTGGATGAAGCCAAAGACCAGGATTGGCAAAAGTTTGTCAATGCTGTTAAGGAATTGTATCCCGGATGCGAAGGTGATTCCCGCTACTGTCGCGCTGACCTACAATACCTCGTGCAGGAATTCAAGGCCAAGTCAATGCGGAGCCAGGAAGATCTCGGTGAATACAGGCGGAAGTTTAGCAAGATCGCCACCCATCTCGTTTCCAAGCGCAAGTTATCCGACGCTGACCGGGATGCTCTGTTCCTTTACGGGTTTCCCCCGGAAGTAGAGGAGAAGCTTCGCACCTGGCTGGCAATCACCAAGCCGGATCTTCACCCCGACGACCCGTACCCGATGGCCGACGTGCTCACCGCCGCTAAATTTCTTTTGACAGGATCTGCCTTCCACTCCACCGTCCCCGGGTTTATCAATCCGGCACTCGCACCCGTCGCCCCCGCTTCCGCTCAACCAGGACCTTCGACCTCCCGAGCTTATACACCCGTCCCAGGCAGGACGGACATCAAAGCCGAGTATACCGCTGCCACTAACACCAATAGACTTCGCGATCCGTCATGCGGGTTTTGTGCAGGTCCAGGGCACTTCATCCGGAACTGTGAGGAAGCTCTAGAGTTTATCCGAGTCGGAAGATGTACTCGAGGACAAGACGGCCGTCTGTATATGCCGGACGGATCCCGGATCCCGAGGATCCCCGGCTGCGCAGGTATCAAAGGATGCGTCGAGCGTCTTGAAGCCGAACGGGCCTCCAACCCGGTTTCTGCTGTCAACACCGCTCGCGCCGCCCAACAGACTCCTGGCCGCGACATCCCGCCGCACCTCACTGCCGGGATTTATTCGGTAGCTTACCCCGAGGAACCTACTGACGCAATTCTTGAACTAGAACCTTCTGCATTTCTATCCACAATCGACGACCACAACAAGGAAGTACATGATTTCGTCGAAGTCGCTGACCCAGAATTCCAGCCATATATTGCCCAAGCGTGGGCTAGCTTTCAAGCGGACAGAGCGAAAGACGGGAAGTCGGGCAAGCGTGTCCGTTTCGACGGTGTCGCCGTCCCTCCCCGAAGTGCGCTGAAGAAGCCCGACCCTAGAGCTGCGAGCGTGTCCGAGGAGATAGAAACTCCCGAGATACAGCAGTCTCGAAGGCCACCAACTCCCGCTCCTGCTGCTCCTCAACCCGTACCGGGCCCATCCGCTCCAAAGGCCGGCAAAGCTCCGGAACAAAGTACCCTTCCTCCCAGAGTCATCCCTACTAATCCGCCTTCTTCCTACACAACCCCGACTTTCCCCGCACAGTATAGATACACGTTCCCGCTCGAAGACGAGTCCGCCCCAAAGCGAGTTCTAGACCGGGTGCTCGAGACCAACATCTCGGTACCCGTGAGGGATTTGTTTGCGGTTGCGCCGGACTTCCGCCGCCAATTCAAGGACGCTACGGCCTCCAAGAGAATCCCGACTACCGCCTCAAACACGGTCTACGTCAACGAACTCGCCGGTCGCAACCCCGGACAAGTAGAACAAGAGTACGGCGAACGCCTTCATAGATCCGAAGACGGGACCATCGTGGCGCATCATAGCCTCCCCCTCCGATCCTTGGCAGCCAAGGTAGTAGGAACCGAGAAGACGCTAACGTGCATCCTAGATTCCGGATCAGAAGTCGTCGCCATGCCCAAGCGCGTCTGGGAGCAACTCGGACTCCCCATCCGTTCCGACCACGTCATGACAATGACCTCCGCCAACACCAACACCGACTCCACGCTCGGCGTTCTCGAAAATCTCCAACTCAGCTTCGGTCCCGGAGAAGTCAACCTGCAAGTCCAAGTCGTAGCCCGCGCGAACTTCGATCTGTTGCTCGGGCGCCCATTCCATTGCCTCATGAGCGCTACCACTGACGATTTCCCGGACGGTGGACAGAACATCACCTTGCGAGACCCGAACACCGGAAAAGAATACCGGTTGCCGACCAAGCCTTGGTCGGAAGGATGCCCCCGGTGTCGTAAGGGTTTGTCGTGTACTAACCATCAGAGCGTCGTCGAGTGGGGTTTTCGCTGAGCCTCGATGAACCGGCATACGTCCGGGGAGAGACGACCAGTGACTCACACACACCTGGTATCCATCCCGCCTTTCTATCCAACCCGCAGTCTATCTCTTCCTTCGTCCTTACTTCTTCCGCATCGAACATTGCTTCCCCGCTGAGTTCCCAGCGACTCCTCACGTACCCCGGGTATCCTAGCCCTGACGGGGTTTTCAAGGGTAGCCCGGAGTGCCCGTCCCCACACTCGCCTCATTACCGATACGTCTCCTCGACCCGTTCCTCGGTCTCCCATGATTTAGCTCGCGTGTTTCATTCCCTTTATTCGTACGATTCGGACAGACATTCCTTCGCGTACAAACCAGTGGCGAAGAAGGTCCGCTCGGTGCCCGCTCCCATGACTGAGGAGTTTAGGGTTCTCCGACACTTGCCTCCCGATCCACTTCTCGGACTACCTATATTACCCTTTCACCCTCCCGATTTCATTCCCGGACAACGTTTTACGCAGGAGCGCGCTGACAAATTAGATCTCGACCCCGCCAAGTGGCTCCTACCCGAAGAGTTGAAGCTCGTTCGCTGGCTTGTCCGCGTCCATGAGAAGGCCTTTGCTTGGGTTCCGATCGAGCGAGGCCGACTCGACGAGCGGTACTTCCCTCCGGTCAAGATTCCGACAATCCCGCACACCCCTTGGATTCTCCGCAATATCCCGATCCCGCCGGCAATGCAACAGGAAGCGATCCAAATCATCAAAGACCGGATCGCGTCCGGAGTCTACGAACCATCTACCGCCGCTTACCGGTCCCGGTGGTTCTGCGTCCTCAAGCAGGACAAGAAGAGCCTCCGACTCGTGCACGACCTCCAACCACTCAACGCCGTCACTATCCGGGATACGTCGGTTCCCCCGTTTGTCGAACAATTGGCGGAATCGTTCGCCGGGCACGCGGTGTACGCGATGATGGATTTGTTTGCCGGGTATGACCAGCGGCCTCTGCATATCGAGTCTCGGGACATGACTACTTTTCTCACTCCACTCGGACCTCACCGATTGACGACCCTCCCCATGGGGTATACTAATTCTGCGCAGGTTTACCAAGCCGATATGGCGTTCATCCTCCAAGACGAGATTCCGCACCACACGATGCCGTTCATCGACGACCTCCCGGTGAAATCGACGAAGACCCGATACCTCAACCCCGACGGTTCATACGAGACCATTCCGGAGAACCCCGGTATCCGGAGATTCATATGGGAACATCTCACCATTGTCAACCGAATACTGACTCGTTTAGAGGTTGTCGGTGCCACCGTATCCGCCAAGAAGTTTGTGTTGGCCGCCCCAGACGCCACCATAGTTGGGCACAAATGCACCTTCGAAGGCCGGATCCCTCATGAGGCCAAGGTCCAGAAGATCCAGGACTGGCCGGAGTGTAAAACGGTCTCCGAAGTACGGGGATTTCTAGTGGAAATGGACGCCAAATACGTCAAGGGGATGATCAACAACCCCGACCTGCAGCCAAACGCCGTCATCAACCGATGGATCGCCGGGATTCTCCTTTTCACCTTCAATCTCGTCCACGTCCCCGCCGATAAGCACACCGGAGCCGATGGCCTCTCCCGCCGTCCGTTGTCCGAGTCCGACCCTCCGGACGAGGATGACCACGAGGATTGGCTGGATGATACGTACTCCTTTGCCGTTTCGCTGCTGAACGAACGTCCTTCCCCGCAGTTTGTCTTTTCTCACCCATACCGATATCATGGAGTTCCCCTGGCGCCGCCGTCTCTTCCCGTTTACTACGCCCGTCAAGTAGACTACCCCGGTCCATACATGGCCGACCGGGGAATACTCCCCGTTTACATTGACTATGGCGCATTCACTGACCAAGTCTCCGACCCCGCCTTGCAGCCCGACGAATCTTCCGAGCCGCCCTTCCCTCGTTCCGCCAAAGCTAAGGGCCGAGATGCCCGCCTGGAACTTATCCGCACTTTTCTTTCCACTCGCCGTCGTCCACCTGACATGTCCGACAGCGAATTTCAGTCCTTCGTCTCCTCCGCTACCCGCTTCTTCCTTCACCGAGATGTCCTTTGGCGTCGCGCACCCGAAGGCCGGCACCAGGTCGTAGTGTCCGAAGATCGGCGTTTCGGACTTATTAAGGAGGCCCACGACGACCTCGGGCACAAAGGTGTCTACACCGTCCGCACCCGCCTTCTCCTGCGATTCTGGTGGCCCATGCTCGCCGACGACGTCAAGTGGTACATCCGTACCTGCCATCAATGCCAAGCTCGCCAGACCGCCCGTTTTCATATCCCTCCTACCGTTCCTCTTGTTTCTGGTTTATTTCACAAGGTTCATATTGACACGATGCTCATGCCTAGAGCCGGTGGATACCGGTATATCGTCCAAGCCCGCTGCGCCATGTCCTCGTACCCGGAATGGCGTATGCTCCGATCGGAGAACGCGTCTGCCCTCGCGACGTTCATTTTTGAAGAGATCCTTTGCCGGTGGGGTCCTGTTTCCGAACTCGTTACTGACAACGGCCCCGCGTTTGTCCAGGCATGCGACCTCCTTGCCGACCGCTACCGGATCCGGCATATCCGGAT
>JBBPTO010002174.1:0-11778 GCA_038094155.1 Pulveroboletus cf. aberrans
ACATTTTTCCCACACCATCTCTTTCCTCAACCACTATCATGTCTGTTCATTTCAACAACAACAATCATTTTATTCAACACTTTTGATAAGTAACACTTCTTTATATTGTCATATCCTTACTAATCATCAACTGTTTCATTTATTCCTGGATAGTTTGCATGAAGCTATTGTTAAGACTGGAACATCCTCTGCTCAAACTCTGGTCAGAGATCAGAGTTGAAGGGAAACGAATACTGGAGGTGGTCAGACATCCAGAGGGTCATGTTCAGAGGAGTGAAGGCTTGATGCAGGACTTATATGTTGCATTTTTGCACTGTCATGGCCTTCATTGATTGAAGACACATCAAAGGAACTTGGAGATGAATAGAGGACTGTCTAAGTCGATATTCAGCCTGAGGTATCTACATACAAAGTCAGAGTATATATACAGAGGAAATTGGAGGCTATGTAGATGTAGTAATTTGGAGGTCAGATAAGTAAGAGCTGGAGCTGTGTTCTGATCCAGGAACAAACCAGAGCTGTGCTATACAGCATCAGAGGGATCAGAGGGGCGAAGCTAAAATAAATAGAGAACAAGGGAAGTATGTAAGGATATCTATGATTAGTCTGGAGTTTCGGAGAGTAGAAGTTGGTGAGATGTCACTGGAGGTAGTAGTGGAGTTGTTCCGGAGGTCAAAGTTGACTCGGTTGCATGGGATATGACAGCTATAAGTAAGTTTTATTGTTCATCTTTGATTATGTTTACTAACCAGTCATTAGTCTAGGGCTATATTGTTTGTAGCTACACTTTTGTATTTCTGTAGTTGAAATATGTTTTATTTTGTGTGTTTGAGCTGTTTGAAATTTTCTAATAATACAAGCTAGATTGTGATTTGCTGGAATAGTCTGGGATGGTCTGGAGATATCTGGGACAGACTGGAGAGTATCCAGGACAGACTGGGACAGAGCTAGCCAGTTAGGCACCTTGCTAGAGGAGCTGAAGAAGCTGTCAAGCTGTCCCAGTCTGGGCCAGTCTGGGCCATCCTGGCCAGCTGAGGATTGGTTTGCTGATGATGGGACAGGTTTCTTGATTACCACAGCCTTTATACTAGTCTTTTTCATGTGATAAAGGACTATGTTGATGCATAGGGATGTATTGATATATTAGAAATGTTTCTGGTATCCTAAATAGCATTATTGGCCTTGCAAAAGCTGATCAAATACATAGTGTGTTGAATATTAATAGGGAAAAGCTTCATTAGATGACCTCCACAAGACTTTAAAAGCTCAAAAAGCTCATTTTTTCAAAGTCTGTATATAGTAGAGCAGTCTACAACAGTATAAGCAAGCAGAGTGACCAGCATCAGGCATAGAGAGAATAATATTCTTCTGGGTAGTAAAGGTAGAATATATGATAATAGTGGTTACAAATAAATAGGAGTGTGAATATATTTAAACTCAGACACAATCATTATATGTATATCTTTGTTTGTATGACCAAAGAAAGCCAAATATCATGTCATTTAATGGAGATTATATGCAAAACCATTGCAATGGTGTTGCTGTTTTGTAATGGCCATATCTCTGGCACCACCAGACAAAATCACGTGATACATGGACCGTTACATAGCCAGGGGTCTGTACTATCGGTCCCACCAATGCTAAGCGAGATTCCCACGATTATAGCCAGTACACTACATACACTTTAAATGTAGCAAACATTGCAATGGTTTTTGGAGTCACTGTACTTGCTGTTGAGTTTCTGAGACCACAGCCACAAGCCCTACACAGAGAGATGTCATCTGTGTAGGCTGTACAGGCCCTGGGAGAATATGAAATCCTGGGAACTCTGTACTTGCAAAGGCTGGTTTACTGATGTTTACATGGATTGGTTACCATGCCATAGTATCTTGAGTATAAAGAGAGGGTCTTGTAAATGAGCATTTTCTTGATGCCTAATGTCTGACAGATATTCTTTATACTAGATCCTTCATGGTACAAGAGGGGAATCCAGGCTTTGACACTGATGGGCACAATGTGGTGGGTAAGGTCAGGCATGATGGAGGTAGCATGCAAAACCAACCACTTACTCAGTGGTGTGTCCCTCAGATGTGCCCAGGGTCCTGACTTGGACCTCTCCAAGGCACAACTTTCTTCCAGTTTCCTTTCTGCAGAGATATGAAAACTGCTGTAATTAAGTTAGACTGATGCAACAGTCAAGCCTTAATATTCAACCTAAGTCTTTAGTAACATGAATTGTGTATTATCACTATGGTCTGCCTGTATTAACAGAGCACAAGACCTAGTGTTCAATTTACAGAATCTCAACAAACACTGAGTTAGGGTATCTGTACCCCTTCATAGTGCACACATTTTGACAGCCTATCACAGGGTTTGCATTTTGTGCCAAGCATTATGATGGTGGGAGTTGGGGGAGAGTTTAAACTTTTCAAGAAGCTGTATTTAGAGCATGATTTGCTTCATCGGGCCCATTCTCATTAGATCAGGAGCTCCATCATAATACATATGCATGCCTTCAAGAGCCCAATGCATTATGCAATATGCAATTTTTCACTCATTTTGGGCGGCCCCGACTCGGGACCCCCCAAATTCCAATGCAATATGAAGGATATGCATTATGAGCTTATACATTATGAGCATATCAACTGTATACGATAGTACTATATTGCTTATGTGGACTCTATAGATTTTACTAAGCTCGGCTTGTCGCCGGCTTGATACCCAACACCTTTCGTGGCCTTGTAAGGCCTTGCAAGACTCCGGACCTTTTGCTGATGGCAGGTCGGCATCGGTCGGTATCGATTTCATCTTTACACTCGTCGCATTCAAGGTTGTTCATCATTCCAGATCTTATGGTGACCATGCTGACCGGTGTCTCTGCAGATCTAGCGATATTGTGGGTAGGAGATGGTCTATGTTGTGCTCCCTCCGTACTCTCCCCAGGTTCCTTCGGCGTCCCGCTTCCGCTCCTTCTCTCTGATCCGCCACATCGGCCCTTCCCTCGCTATGGCCACCAAATAATATTGGGGTAGCCAACCTGATCATCAACTCGATCTATCTGTCACTCATAGTCGAAATTACGCCTTCGGGAGAATTCGGGGTCTATGTCTGCTCAGGTTCCTCTTCTGCACGTGGTGCTTCCCAGAGACGGCAGGTGTTCAAGAGTGAATTCGGGATTCAGCGGAGCAAGCAGTCGAGGGAGATGAAGCGGGAGATAAAGACAGGCAAGGTTTCCCCCGAAAAGGGAAGGGTATGGTGGAACGTCAGCGGACGCCGGACGGCAATGCTAGCCGACGTTGGTTTTCATCGGACCTTTTGGGCTGAGTATGCTTGTCTAGGCGATCTCAGGTCAAGTCGTACAGAGACGAGAGCGCGCAAGTTTGGACGGCAAATCGATCCTTGAATGATGACCAAAAAAAGCTGCTGAATTAGTTCGATCGTCCATGGGGTACCTCGGTCCTAGACGTCGCGGCACCATTCGCGCACGACCGCTGCGTCACTCGGTTCTGTCACCCTGGGAGATGGAATCGTCGTGCCTAGCTGGTAGCGCTTCAACGACACGAGGCCATTATTATCATTGTTGAGAATGATTCGAATAGTTCTACAATACAGACGTTATTGTAGCTCATCGTGAAAGCGCCGGTGACGCTTGACGTAGGAAGATCAACGCCCTCCCGAGTCGTACCCACGCACCGACGACCCATACCATCCGGTGCATCAAGCAGACACCTTGGTCGCTTTCCAAAACGCCGCCTTGTAAACATACCCGAGCATCGACTGATCGTTGCTCGTATAGCTCATCTCGATCGTCCGTTCCTCCTGTCGACACGTACGTGCATCAGCGTAAACCAGAACCCTCACGCGTCGCCATCCAACAGAGGCGCTTGGACGTACGCTCAACGCAAAACCGATCTCGCGCGCCAACGCCTTGACCTCTTCCAGATCCAACTCTATCGACGGGTCGTTGGTGTTATTGTTCTCAAAGTGCCACAGCAGCGGACCTGGAACGAGATTCGGACGGTCGGGCTCGAACGCGAGGTTGGGATTTTTACATACCGAGGTTGATCCAGACGCCGCCCGGCGCGAGGACGCGATGAATCACGCGGAGGTAGTTGACGATGTTCTTTGCCTGTTCGGATCACGAGACTGAGTGGGGCCGGGTAGTTCGTGAGAGCGTCGAGACGGCGTACGGTGTCGATGAAGAAACAGGTCAGTACAGCGCCCCATTGTCCTGCATGTGGTTCGCTCTCGTCCGTGTCTTCAGCGCCGTATATCTCTTCAAAGTCCCCTAGAGCGAGGCTGGAGAATGAAAAGTCGAAAGCGAAAGAATAGATGTGGCGTACCAGCCACCAAGGAAAAGTCGGATCCAGGAGGTAAATCGGACGGAAGGACGTCGGGTATTTTCACGGGTCGAAGGAGGGCGTGTTTGTTGGGGATGTTCGAAAACGAGTGGACGTACGGGTATATTGTATGTTCCTCGATCGATTGGGTCCTTGTGCGTGGCTCAGATGGGGCCAAACTTCACGGGCACAACAGCATACCTGTTGAGGATGAGGTACGAAGAGAGGAGCATGTAATGGGAGAACTCGTTCCCTTGGCAAGCGAAACCTGGTATGTCGAGGTCAGCGTCACTCTTCATGTTGGGTAATAGAGTCGTTCAACCGAGCTTTGCTACATCGTACGCCAATCGTCCTAGACCTGCTCCAGGGACGAGAACTCGGATCCTTCGTCTGAGGGACATGGTTCAACGATTCGTTCCATCCGACCAGAAGCATTGGTATGACCTATCTCGCCCCTTGAAGTACTCCTCGAGAGCCTTCTTCATGGGCCCATAACACAAATCGCGCTCAACCTTGCCCTGATGACGAATCAGAGTCGAAGGTGCGCTGGATCGCAGAATCACACACGTCTTCGCTCCAGTCGCGAACGAACTGCTTGAGTGTGCTCCTGAGCTTGTCCATGTCAAAGTCCGTGGCCTTGTACCTCGCCGGTTCATGTCCATGTTTTTGCGTCTTTCTGGGGTCGGTCGTCTTCCGGTCATGGGAGTTACCGTGTGCGCACGACGCGTCTCCTAGCCAAAAAACGAAGACACCGGTCGCGGGGAAATTGAGACGACGTCGTGCCAGACGTCACGGCGTCCTACCTTGATCCGAGTCTCCAAGAGAGACGTCCTCGCCCTCGTTACCCATCTCCTCGTTCATGACATGCCCGAATATCTCTGGATTCGCGACGATCTTGCGCAAGAAGTCGGCGTTGGCGAGGATGGCCGTGTCGATCTCTTTGAGTTTGCCTCGGTAGCCCACCGTGTCCAGCAACGCCTTGTCCGCGGGGGGGAGCGTGTACAGGTCTTTCCGACGCCGGTTGTTGGCGGTGAGCTGTCGCGCGATCGCATCAGCCCGCCACGCATCATCACGTAGTAAAAATCCACGAGGTTCACCGAATATTGAGCGTACTGTCTGAACGTGGCGACGACGTTGGCAAAGTGAACTTGCTCTTCCTCGATGTCTTGTTCCGAAAACTGGGGCGACATGGCGATGGTAATGAGTTCTCGGGTCGGCCCTCGGATCGCGTCACAGCCAAGGCTTTGTTTGTTTCTAAAGCTCTTGCCAAACAAACGTCCAGTCATCCACCATGGTACGTGTCTAACCCACGTTGAAACAGAGTGACGCGTCAATGGATTTCCACAGGCGCGCAACGAAGAAAAAGCCCAGTCGATGCTCTACCGCTTCCGCGAAGCCCAAGCGGCAGAGCTCGGCCTCGGCACCCGCGCGGACAAACGACCCAAGATGGCCAGCGCCTGTAAAAGCCTACGCGAATGCGAACGCTGGCGAGGCGAAATCCTGCGCGAAATCAGTCGAAAGGTGTCCAAGATCCAGGACTGTCCGTCCCCCTTCTCTTCTCTCGTCGAATGGTAATACTGATGCGTCGAGGTAGCCGGTCTGACGGACTATGAAGTGCGCGATTTGAACGACGAGATCAACAAACTGTTGCGCGAGAAACGGCATTGGGAGAATCAGATCATCGCGCTTGGAGGGGCGAATTATAGACGGAACGTCGCCATGCTGGACGACGACGGCAAGGAAGTGCCGGGCACCAAGGGGTACAAGTGCGTCCCGTCCTTTTCCCTATCCCTATCTCGTATCGCTGACCCGCTCATAGGTACTTTGGTCGCGCTAAGGAACTCCCCGGGGTGCGTGAACTGTTCCAAAGTCGAAAAAAGGAAGAGGAAGAGGAGAACCAAGCGTTGGCCTACTACAAAAAGTTTATGCACCAAGGACCGGCCTACTTTGGGGATCTGGACGAGACGCAGTCGGGGAGCGAGCTGATCGAGTACGAGAGGGAGACGGAGGAGGCAGAGTGGCGGGAAGCATATCTACGGATTCGAGAGGTGCTCGGAATCGAGACGGACGAGCCCATACCCGACATTCCTCGTGGACCAAGACAGTCTGCATCTCCGCCCGACGCGTCGTCGACCAACAATACAAAGCGAAAAGCGGACGGCGACGTTGACATGACAGACGATGCTGATCCTCCATCCGACACTAACAAACGATCCAAGACAGACTCGAAACAAGAACTCGTCGCACCAACGTCCAACCCGATGCAAGCCAGCGCCCAACTGGCAGCGTCGCACATCTCGTTCCTGTCACCAGAGGACCTCTTACCGCCCAAAATGCCAACGCGACAAGAAATGGAGGACGTGCTACTCAAACTGCAAAAGGAAGCATTAGTGAACGAGTATTTCGGGGAGTCGTAGCTGTAACTTGTACACTTGATGTATCTCACTCGCCGCTTTCGTCGTGACTCGGTGCATTGCTAAGGTAGTGGACATCGAACATCACATGGTGTGACACCCTGTGACAGAGGGACTTTCAACTACATGCCGGGCATGTCGGAGAACCATCGGAGATGAAAATAGCGCTGGGATTTCATTAACGCGCCTATGGTATTGCTCAAGATTGTGGTATCATGTGGTCACTCGGAGTAGCTCAGAGGCATCCTGACGACCAAGATGACCCGGGGGAAAAAAGGGATGACGTCCGAGCCATGTCCTAACTCGATGCTGCATGGTTCATTCAGGAACCAATTCCGAATTTCGGCAAACAGTTCGACTGCGTCACATGGGGAAAGTAATGTGGACTCTTGAGTCAGAATTAATGTGAGTCGCATTGCAATAGCCCGAAAAGACAGGTTTATTAACGAGCGTCTGTCAATGATTGTGAATCATGTCAGTAGTGGTCATTGGCACATCAACGAAGGACGGACCAGTAAGCCTAAGTTCTCCTGCTGTTGTCCACTCTCGACCAAATGTTCCATCCCTCTCAGGCTGCCCTGCTTCACCTTCTTTCCTTCGCGTACTCGGCAACAGTGTATGGTGTCGCATGTCGGCAATGCTGGGTTTCAATTGAATTCCTAGAACATCTTCTACATACTGCTTTCCACTGAAAAATCTGCAATCAATTCTCGGAAGGGACGGCTCTGTATTCTACTCAACAATAAATCTGTGTCTCAGTCCATTCTAATTTTCATGTTGACCATTTTTTGCTGTCTTCGACATGCTGAATTGTTGCCTGATTTTTGGCCTTGTCACACAATGTAACACTTTTGCAGGTGATGTTCGATGGTTTCGCAAGTCCACTACGTTATGTATGTGACAAAAGAGGTAACGTTCTGATCTTCAGCTTAAATCCCCCATGACCATGGGAGAGTCCAGATCCCGTTTCGACTTGGGACTCCTGACGACCAAGTCTGCTTGTTGTCTGTGAGGGACGAATCAATGAGATCGAAAACATGACACCCTTGTCAAACTCACAGTCGCATGCGCAAAAGAAGTTTGCGGTTCGTGCTCCGGATATCTGACGCGGTCTTCATGGCGTGCTCAAACAGCTCCGCACGATGATCGGTCTTCTTTGCCTTCAAAATCTACAAAGCGAGCGGATGAACCCAGCCCCGTGTGGATGAAGAATGGATTGTTACCTTGTTCTGGCTGTCCACGCGCCCTTGGATTTGGCCACTCTGAATGAGTGCAACGACTTCCCGTTCGACTTCTTCGATCGTCCAACCAAACGCCAACGCCATGCGGTCGAGACGGATCGTCTCGAATGGTTGGAAGTAGAGCACGACGGCCGTGTGTCTCACGTGTTGAGTGACGTCGTTGACGTGGGAGCCCAGATGTATGTCAATGTAGTGTCTCGTCTGTTTCCAATCATCGTCACGACAAGACAGAGGGTTGCACAAGCAGATCGTACCGAATATCTGGAGAGGATCTCGAGCGTGGTTTTGAAGTCGCTGGACATGTATGCTTGAATGAGGTCGCGCACGTACGGTTCTTGCTCTATGTATGCGGAGAAGACCGGGTTTCCGAGGAGCTGGGACTTTATGGCAGAGCGCGACAGGCTCGCAAGCGCACAGAGAGTGCCATAGATGGCGATATCACCTGGAGCAACAAGCTATCGGAATATTGGAATCAATGCACGAATCACCGAGACTGGAACCGACCTTTCTGGTCCAATCGCCAAGTTGGTTTGGGGGACCGAGACGCGAGAACAAGGAAGCCGCTTTGTTGTAGCTGCCCTGTCCGAGATGCGAGAGACCCATGGCGAAATCGAGTTTTGATTGCACCTGTTCGCGCTCGGGGCTCGATTTCTTGGTCAAGGGTTGTGCACCGCTCTCTGTCCCAGCCACAGCAGACGCACTTTCGAGGGCACCGTCTGCCTTGAAAACGTACGACGATATGTGGGAGTAGTTGTATTTCTCGATGACGGGCTGCAAACACGATCGATCGATGGAAACCGAAATAGAGCGGCATACGCGCACCTCTAGGACGGACTGACACATGTCGAGCACATGCTGGCCCGTCGAGCAATACTCGCGCGACTTTGTCAAGTGTCTCAGCGCCTGTCCGAAATCGCCAGTGGCACGATAATGCTCGCCGAGATCCCTTTGCGCCATCTGTTCCCTGTTCACACACACCCAGTCGGAGAGCGAGTCGGACACGCACGCGTATGCTCTCCTTGATCATGTTGTTCGTGTACGTCTTGAGCTCGACCTCGAGCTTGGTCCGCTCTGCCACATTCTTCTTGGCCACTTTTTCGAGCCAGGTGGTGTCCACGAGGACGACCTCGTTGGCAGGTGGGAGAGCCTGGCCCTCGGGCAGCGCCGCGGCGATCGCGTACGCGCTCAGGGCTGCCTGGGCAAGCGACGGGTCGCGGACTCGGCGATAGGTCTCGGCGAATGCGAGCTTGAGCGTGATGGCTGTGATGGCGGTCCAGCCTGAGTCAGCGAGCGTGTCCGCCGCCGTCGGGCCGTACAAAGCGTCGGCCGGATGTTCTGGACGATGTCTGTTGGCTGTCGAGACGATTGCGATGGGAGGACAATCGCGTGGGAAGACGGTGATTGCCGAATCCGGAGCCCTCGCCTCCCATCAACCAGCGGCGGGGGTGTGACTTTCGGTCTCTCGCACCTCTGGTAAGTATGTAGGGTTTCCCACCGGGAAGTTCCCCGGCGTTTTCCATCACATGTGCGTCTCCTGAATGGATACCAAAGCGTTATCCCGGTCGATTGTGGAATGATGAAAGGGCAACACGAGGCCTATCGCGGTTCCCGTGGCGGTGGCGCGGAAATTATGTAAGCAGTGGTAGGGTCGAGCTCTCAGTCTATGCATCACCACGCATACAGAGATGGCCTGTCTAGCGGGCAATATTTTCCAAGCAGTTGACACAACTTTGACGTTCATGCTGGTCGTGATATAGGTACCAAGGCACTAAGTCAGTTACGTCGAGGCTGAAATCATGGTATCAATGCTGTGAGTGAACTGGTTTCATATATACGAATGTGGGCCATGGTCAACACGTGCACGGATAGAAGCATTGATGCGACGCCACCCAAGATCCGTTAGAATACGGTGGGATTCCGGTCATGCTTCGGGCCGGCGAAGACCCGAGGTATGCGGTGTTGTGCCCACAAAGGTTTGGTCTCGTTCTATCTCTCTTCTCTTCCCTCGCTACCGTCTCACTCAAACGACCTGCGAATATCCCATCCACTGCACCCAAGTCATGTCTGACCGTGCTGCTGACATTAGGAACAAGTTCCCGTGCTTCCGGATCCTCGTTATTGGACGAGCCAACGCAGGCAAAACCACATTGCTGCAGAGAGTCTGCAAGACGACCGAATCCCCGATTGTTCGGGATCGATATGGTCAGAGGGTCGGTGTGAAATTTGCCGCTGACGGATTCATGTATGTCTAATGGATCCCCACAGATCGACATTGACGTCAAAGGAACTGACGAAGTGGGCACAATATTTTCCTGGTGTTCGTTGTCGCTGATGGCAAGCTACAGCGTGGAGAGCACGACATCGAGCATATGATCTCGTTCGACAGCAACGACCGCTTTGTTTTCCATGACTCACGGGGTTTCGAGGCTGGTAGGGAGGATGAACTGCAGAAGGTTCAGTCCTTCATTGAGGCATGCGCCAAGAAAACGAGACTCGGAGAACGCTTGCATGCCATATGGTTGTCTATGTACTGCTGCCTTGTCAGTGACCTTACATTGTTTCTTAGGTATTGCATCCCAATGGATGAACACTGTAGAACAATCACCAAGGCAGAGGATGAGTTTTTCTCGAACTGTGGCACTGGAAATGGTATGGATCAACTTAGATTTGAGCATATGCTAAACATGCCCATGAGCAGTTCCAGTGATTGCCATCTTCACCAAGTTTGATGCGCTGCACCCAGTTGCAGTTGGGAAGCTTGTAGAAGAAGGGAAAGGCATTGATGAAGCATTCACCCTAGCTGAAGAGTATGCAGAAGAGATGTTCAGGAGGGATGATTACTGTGGTATGTTGCAGAAAAAGAAATATCCTCCATCAGATTGTGTCTGCATGGGTGGTGAGTATGCTGAAGGGTGAGTGACATGGTGAATTTAAATATGAGTTTAGGCATGGAGAAAGAAGAAGCAGACTGTAGTAAACTTGTCAGTGCCACTGCAGCAGCAATGAAGGATGAGACACTGGAGATATTACTGGTGTCTGCCCAGCAAGTGAACCTGGATCTCTGTGTTACCTATGCAGTGAAAAGGAAAGTGTTGAATTATATCAGTATTGATTATCTCTGAGTTAGCAGAGTGTAGAACATTACCCAAGTTGCTGGAAATTGGTCAGCTGTCAGATTCAGCAAAGTCAGGTGACCACTGGAGAATACAAGTAGGAATGGCAATATGGTTTCCACATATCATGGTAAGTTAGGTGAAAGGCTTTTGAGATGATATATTGAACATGATATCATGGCAGGTAAGTAAAAATAACTAGAGTATGGAGTGAATAATAAATCAGATGCTGGTGGCAGGTTGTAAGTGGCTGTGTCTATGTTGCTGGTCTCCTTCCATCCATGCTCACTCCCCTTTCATTCCCTGTGTCCTGACAGCTTGTAAGTGGCTGTGTCTGTGCTGCTGGTCTCCTTCCATGCATGCTCACTCCCCTTTCATTCCTTGTGTCCTGACAGGAAGTAAGTGGCTGTGTCTATGCTGCTGGTCTCCTTCCATGCATGCTCACTCCCCTTTCACTCCTTGTGTCCTGACAGGAAGTAAGTGGCTGTGTCTGTGCTGCTGGTCTCCTTCCATGCATGCTCACTCCCCTTTCATTCCTTGTGTCCTGACAGGGAGTAAGTGGCTGTGTCTGTGCTGCTGGTCTCCTTCCATGCATGCTCACTCCCCTTTCATTCCTTGTGTCCTGACAGCTTGTAAGTGGCTGTGTCTGTGCTGCTGGTCTCCTTCCATC
>JBBPTO010002175.1:0-11773 GCA_038094155.1 Pulveroboletus cf. aberrans
CCGGCTCAGGTGTCCCTCAGGACAGAGGTCAAGTGCCTCGCGCCCGAGGGTAATGCTATCCTCCAGGTCATCTTCTTCATCAAGGTGCTCATACCGCGTGGTGAGATAACATGTGAGGCTGTTCAAATGTTTTGGGCGGTCAGGGTGATCCTGTGGGCACAGGCGGAGTGCTTCACGCCCGAGGGAAATGGCACGTTCGAGGTCTATCATGGTTTCGTTGGAGGAGCCGTTCGTACGGCGGGGTGGGGTGATGGAGGGTATGGTGAAAGGCGTTGATGCCTCGTGTCATTACAGCTTCTTTGTTCACCGCCCTCGACACAGCCGCATGCGAGCGTCTAGATGAGTCTGGGTTGAGGTGTAAGTGTAAATCTGCCACTCAGGCATCGAGACCTGGAGGCATTATGCCTTTGGCAAAGGACAATGATCTACAGTTTGGCGTGTGGCTAAAACGGAGAAAAGAGGTTTCCGACATTCGCCTGAACAAGTCCATTGCAGAAAAGAAAGCCGAATCTACATCTCGAAAGAAAGAAAACTAGATGAAGAGAGGTATTCCGAACCACCTCCTCACCCACTCGAGCCAGTCCCTTCCACCGTCGCCTCGAGGTCCCGCCCATCCAATGCCTCCTGAATCATCGAAATCGTGCTTTCCAGACTCCGCCGTCGCATCGACGGACTCGTCCGCGTCGTCCCCAAACTCGCCTGTCGCCCATGTCGACCGCGAAAGGGCACCTTACTCGGCGACGACGTTGGAGACGTCGGCGATCCTGGTGATCCAGATCCACCGATTGCGACCACACCCGTGCCGACACCGCTGAGGCTAGACATGCTCGGCGATGACCCGAGCGACCCAGATGAGAGTGCAGCTTCGATGCTCGCCTCGATCGATCCTTCGCTCGGAGATCCGCTCGTCAAGCTTGCCAATTCCCCGACCGACCCCAATCCCGCTTCTGGCAATGACTGCGAATGACCGTGCTGTGCTAGGTATGCCTTGGCTTCTTCGGCGTCAAATAACTCGGGAGGCAGTCGCTCGTTTTCGATATCCGATTTGCGTCTAGAGTGAGTGAGAACGGATACCAAAACGTGCGGCGTGAACGTGAGTCCGGGTGAGTGTAAATAACCAAAAAAACGAGGGGACGACGCACGCGTCGTGGGAACCCGATATGGCATCCTTAATCCCCTCAGTGCCTAGCGCGAGGGTGCCATACGGCAACTTGCCCGACCCATTGATGCTCTTGAGTTCGCCCACCTTTTCCGATTCTTCTCTGTATCGCGATAGTCGCATTACGTTACAGCGAGAATGACAGGTCAAAGATGGATGGATACGCACCGCAGCAACGCAAATACCCGCGCCATCCGACCAACCGCCAGAATCTTGTTCTTGATGACTTTACGTCGTTCAACGGAATCTTCGGGTGACGGTACCGGCAATATCTCTTCGTTCAGCTCTTCCAGTTCCTCCTTACTGCACGTGTTGAGCACCGCGCAGAGCATGTCTGTGACTGTTCGTTATTCAGTGACAGAACAAAAAACTGACGGAAAAATGAGGCCCACTCTTTTCTCCGACAAATGGCAAACTCCACGTGAACACGTCCATGAAATTTGACAACCAATACGGATGTGGGGTACAGTTGAATTGCCTGATGTTCATCACGTTGCTCTCGTACTTGAGCACGGCCGCCTTGTTGTTGTACACGTCCAGGTAATTCGGCGCTGAAAATATGGTCATGACCGAGGGGAAACCGGTCGTCTTGGTCTTTCGATACATCCGGTAACTATGTGCAAAATCAGCGGTGGTACAGAATAGGACAACACACGGACCCGGCGTCCTGAGCTTCGTGTGCGCGAATGATCGACAAGAGGTTATTGCGTTCCAAGAATTGACATGCTGCCTGATATCTATCTCGCCATGAGCCAGCATACATGCACGGAGGAAAACACTCACGTAAAAAAGTACGAACACCCCCGCACGTGATTATGCACATAACTCTCGTTCATTTTTTCCTGCCCGAAATCCTCGACCGGATCCGACCATAGAATGTCGCACATCAGTCCGTGCGTGGGCGGTTCCCGGAACCGGTCGATCTGTGGGCGTTCGTGAGCTTCGCTAGCGAGATCACCACAATACATACGGCGCGAATGTCCTCCATGGTATTGAGCTCGGGAGACAGCCCACCGTGTATGTAGGGGAACTGTTTGTTCATGATCGCGGCGAGCGGGAGGGCGCAAAAGGATTCCATGCACGCTTCGTAGATGTGGTCGGAGTACTTGTGCTTGCCTGGTCAGGCGATTAGAATAATGGTTTAAAACAAGAGAAGGACCGACACTCGAGCTTAAATGTAAAGTAGTCGGTGAAGTGTCGACACTCGTGGTTGCCGCGCAAGAGAAAGAGAGTATCGGGATACCAGATCTTGAGTGACCAGAGGTAAAGTACGCACTGTCGTGGAATAGTCAGTGGATAGTACAAGGAAAGCTGGGAGAGTACCTCGATGCTAAAATACCCTCTGTCGACATAATCTCCGAGAAAGAGTTATCGCGTGTCTGCGGGACTCCCGCCGACTTCAAAGAGCTTCATGAGGTCATAATAGCACCGACCAGAGATCGGTCAACGTCAGAGTCGCGAGTACGAATGGGGCACGTACATACATACTGTCCGTGGATATCGCCGCAGACTGGGCAGTGCAGATGAGGGTGCGATCAGGAGAGGGCGTGGGGACGAACCTGTAATTAGTGCGTCGACGCCGAGCACGTCTAGCTCGATCCGGAGGAGAGCAGTGGCCTTCCATGTAAAAGTGGTTCCTGAGAAGGGCAATGTCGGGCTTGGAGGGGTCCCCCACAGACACCCAGTTCTTCTCCAAACACGAGATCATTGCCGGGGATTGGACCTGTGCCGGAGAGGTGACAGGACGCCAGAAGGGAGGACGCAGGCGCACGTCTTTGATGACTTGCTCTTGTGTGGAGGTGACGTTGCCGTCTTCGAGGACGGGGTAAGGTCAACACTGGCAGGTCGACGGCGATGTTCAATGGCCTTTTCGACGTGTGCATGAGAGACTGGCGTTTTTGTGGGCATGAGCAGGAGCGAAGTAGATATGTCGGGTAAATGACTGAAATCTTGGTGAGGGTCTGGTTTATGGCTACGTTGCGTACATGTCTACTATCCAAACTATGCCGCGAGGACGTGGGTTGCGACATTGAAACCTAGGAGAGAAACGATGTAGCTCACAAAAAGGGGAAGCAACGAGGCGAGAAGGGTCTCTGAGCGTATCAAAAAAGGCAAGGCTGGCGGAAGAGGTGAGTGGGAGTGGGAGTGGAATACGATTGGTTCACCGCTGAGGCCGAGATAAGATGCATTTAGCAAATCTGGAAGGGAAGTTAGAAGGATCACGGGCAGGAATGGAGAGGTTACCCTGCAAGGTAGAGGGTGTTGCCGACGAGGAGACAGACCCACTTTTCCCTTGCAATGATGGGGACCTCTGAGGATGAGTTGAGTGGCGTAGAGGGCAAGATAGAAGGGGAAAGGGGCATTCGTGTGGACGTCGAACGCACATGCCCATTTGACGGACGAGTTGAGGAGACATGAGAAGAGAGGACTTTGTTGGTGAAGAGGTAAGAGTAGGCCAGAAACGAACCTGAGGAGGATCGCGATGACGATGCCGGCGAGAAGAGGCCGAGCTTGACCGCGTCTACCGGGTACACGACAGATCACCCAATGGCGCAGCTGGAGAGGAAAGGATGCGCACGCACGAAAGAGACAGGCAACGGTTCACTCGGGCCGGCGGCGAACACCGAAATACGGTCCACTCGGGGACGAATCCCGGATCCCGACATCCTTCACTCCCTCGTCGCTGTTGGTTTACACTCAGTTTCCGTCTTCGGGGGCAGCTCCGGAATTACTCGAACATGCTAGTCGGGCAGGGGCGTGGGTGCACAGCTCTCGTCTGTACAGTGCACTCATGTACAGATCCCCGACGGCAAAAATTTCGGCTCGGTCAAGGGGCTTCTCACATGTATATCGTACTCATCGTTCAAATTGCGATGAATTCACTCTGTCTTCTCATGGCATGCCCACAAGAGATTTTGACAACCTCACGAACCTTCCTAAATCCTCGCAGGATCCAAGATCCTTCGTTATTCCTTGAAACGGTCATGGAGTAGGTCTGGGGCGAACACGATCTTTATTGTCAAAGTCAATTCGCTCAAGGCGGAGGGCATCGAGTTGAAACGAGAAAGCTGCATGCTCGAGTATAAAATGCTGAAATCAAGGTGAATGTTCGAACGTTCACGTGTGTGGGTGACACCGAGGCAGGATGCCATGTTAACGGGGACAAGGAGATATCTAGACAAGGTCATCACCGACAGGGACTGAATGTAATGGATCATGAATACACGAACGATAGCGAACGGACCTCCTGTTGGTCACGTACTCGGGACGACCATCATCACTTCCACCTGTCGTCCGGCAGTGAACAACCTACTGAACGAGACCAACCAGACATGTCATTTGAACTTCAACTCGCGTGTTAACAAGACTTCTCCGTGCTGTTAGTCGAGGCGGACATGGCCCTTGCCGATCCCGAGCGGACGAATAGCAAAGCTGCGGCTGTCAAAGGGAAGCACGCATGTCACTTTTTTGTCTGTGTCCTTCCAGCAAATTGTTTGTGCTTGGCATGACAGGAGAATTTACGTGTCGAAATCGAGGTATCGGGGGCAGACAACGAAAAATGGAACTGTGTGCTTTCTGTCCTGGCTGCATAGAACGAGTTTGGCGCAAATAACGAGCATCCGCTTCCTCTAGAGTCAACAAAAGCTGATCTCGCACGTCAACATGTCTTCGTTCAACGACAACGATTATATTGAAGTCAGACCTGTAACTAGAAGCTGGCAAAGTACACTCATTACGATCAGATCAAGCGAGAGTGAAAATGGGCGGCACACACCGTAAGGTAAATTCGAAACGTGATCCCTTCTGCCCCACCAATTGAATGGGGAAGGTGGGTGTTAACGACGCACAGGGTGGCCTCGGCTAGACCTCGGCTTGGAGGTTTCCAACAGCAACAACAGGCAATCATCCGACAGTATGAAGCGCCGTCTAATTTCGTCACCTTTGGCGTCGATACCTATCGTGACAAGTCAGTAGGATCAGTGCAGAGCACGGAGCACCGAATTGCAGGAGATACGCGTGGCATTGCTTCATTGTTCCTTAGAAAGTCACTCTGCTCACGACATGCAGAAGCTTTAATATCAGTTCCGTACAATCTCTGGATTGCACTACGAGATCAGGTCGTTGTAGTCAGTCACGAGTTATACGAAAGGCATGTCGCACGCAGAGTTCTCACCAAGGCATCGTTCATGTAGCATTCAGATGCCTTTTCAAACCATCCAATTCGTCCTGAGTCAGCAAGTCCGGCGTAGATGGCGTGGACGATGGTGATGCGGACGAGGAAGGTAGAGGAGGAGACGGCAGATTCGTTCAAAGCCCTCTGAGAAGGGTTGCATGCACATTGTGCGGTCGGGACAGTGTCTGAAATGCTTTGTAGGTACATTAATCGATGCAAACGTACCCGTCCATGCCACTCCTCGAGCGTCTCCTCATCCCACTCATTGTTCCCAGGCATTGTGCGGGGGTGCCGTTCGCGAGCTATGCAATTGGCTTGCATCTCTGGTTCGTTCGGGAGCGGCTGGGAGCATCATGGTTCATATCTCCATTTTGCTTCAGGGGGTATCGACGAATCTGCCTCGGACTGGGAGACCAGCATCGACCGAAAAATGATACAAGGTTCGTTCTGGCTGGGTATGCAACTACAGGGAATGTGACCAAAGCGAAAGAACTACTCAGACGAAGCGGCCGCAAACCCACCACATGCCACGGCTCCCAGAAGCATGACCTAGTTCAACAACTATATGGTACACCACCAATTTCTCTGCCTCTATCAGAATGTCAGTGGCTCGCTCATAATTTGGAGCGAACGAAATGGGCGGACTAACAGCGATTCGGAGCAGGGGCAGTGAGTTCTGCATTCGACGCATTCAATGGAGTCAATGAAAGGGACCATACTGACCTAGCCCAGCTGTCTGACGTCTCTGGAGGCTGGCGAGTGCTCAAACGTTTCGATCGAAGGGAGACGCAGGTCGACGGATCCAGGTGTTTGACTCGCCCGACTCCGCCTCTCGACATACTGCGCACATCCGTACGTTGCATTTTCTACGCGAATGACAATGTCATGAGAGTTTGATTCGTCAGTGGGACTCGCTTTGTCGAGGACTCACAAACGAAAGCCTTATGGGTCAAAGAACAATATATTCGATGCAGGTGCAGACAACCAAGGTGAGCATAGTAAATGAAGCAAGGAAAGGATACACAAACGAGGATGTAAATTATGACCAACATGTATAGAGGATTGGCTGGAAAGCGGTCGATAACAGGCAGACGCAAGCAACGCGAGCAACGCATAAAAAGAAAACTAACAAATAGCAAACGAGAACACGAACTAGGCACCGATGTGTACATAGAGAATCCGTTGATCAAATGGAATACTATCCGCCAGCGTCTTCATGGTCTTGTTTAGCGCGTACGCAGCGCGGGTATGATCGAGATGGCCCGAGTTGTCCTTCACATGCTCGTAGAACGTCAAAGCAATCTTCGTCGCCATAGCATCGTCCGCTGCCCACATCGTTCCAATGACCGAACGGAAACTGGCCAACTGCATCGCCGATGGGAAGTGGATGACCTCGTCCTGGTGCTCCTCATCTCTGACGGTCGTGTGGCACGCAGAGAGGTAAGCAAACTCCGCGTTCTTCAACTCGGATCCCATGATGTCTTTGAGAGTGAGTTGCCCATCGTGGAGAGCAAACGATGCATCCAGCGAATTCAGATTCGGATCAGCGTGACAAGCCAAGTGCACCCATTCATTTTTCACGAGCTCCTCGGAGACGCGGGAGATGGACGATCCTGTACCCTCGATCTGTGTGAATGTGGAAAGACCCTCAACTCGCCGACCGACGACATCCAGCTCACCGCCCACGGAAACAACTTCCTTGTCGACCTCTGCCTCGCCGATTGCAAGAAAACGTTTCTCGCCCGTTGCAGGAGTCGACGGATCATTCCGTCGAGCATGAATCAGAGCTGTGAGTGATGGGGTGTAGGATGAAATATAGAGGTCGGGAAGATTGGCTTGGCCAGTCCGATACGGCCCCGCGGCATGTAGTGGTAGACGGGAGAACTCGGCGGTGGGGTACCACCAGATGCGTGACGGAGTCGGACGGATTGACTGGAGGACATCGACGACGGGAGAGACGACTTCGTCTCAAAGTTCGCGCAGGATACGACCAAGGTCCCTTGTCACATCCGCAGTCCTCGAGTCCAAAACCAACGTCTGGAGCTCTGACGACAGTCCTTCTACACATGTTCGAGTAATTTGTAACGGAATGTGGATGGGATCTCGATCGACGAAAATGATGAGGGCATCACAACCATGGCGGCCCGTATTGACGACGATGATGGGTCCGGCAGTGGCAGCGCGTTGGAGCTCAAGGAAGAGCGGGGGGAGGAGGAAAGACTCGAGTCCGGTTAACTCGCGAATATC
This sequence comes from Pulveroboletus cf. aberrans, assembly GCA_038094155.1. NCBI lineage: Eukaryota > Fungi > Basidiomycota > Agaricomycetes > Boletales > Boletaceae > Pulveroboletus > Pulveroboletus cf. aberrans. The sequence continues at coordinate 7,581 of JBBPTO010002175.1, forward strand.
CTTTACAGCTGTATGGATCTCGAGACTGAGCTGACAGAGCCGATCAACCGAATCCATGCCAGACAACCAGAAGGCTCGATTTGCGTCATGGACAAGCGAACTCAGGCGAGCTAACTGGTCTGCTAACGTCTTTCCTGCAGGGCCGGAGGCAATGACATCATCCAGTGGGGAATGGAAACAGGTGAGCTGGTTCCAAGACGTAACCCGTCCCCATTCTAGCAGTTCCACCGCCTTCCTGGGACTGCTGTCACGGAGACATGCCGAGAATGCGTCCACAGAAAGGTACGACATCCGTTGTTTGAGGATTGGTTCATATTTCGGGAGAGAAGGTAAGGTGGCAAGACGCTGAGTGAGTAACTGCAGAGATGTTTGGTATGCCAAAATGGTCGAAGAATGGCAAAATTCTTCTGCCGCATCTACCCATGCTTTCGCTGCATCAAGATCTGTCAAAGAGACTATTTCTGGTCGAGTTGTCAACTCGACATAGAGACCGAATAGCTCCTCGATATCCTCTAACTCATCTGACTGCGCAAACCTAGTACGCAGATGTCCAGTGAGCCCAACCAATGCTTCTGAACGCGAGGGATGACCAGAGGGAAGTATTTCGAGGGCTTCACGCGCGAGGAGGATGGCATCATCAAGGTCTGCCATATTCCCAAGATGTTTGTGTCGCATCGAGAGGTCAGCTGCGAGATTCCTCAGAGTCGTTGACCGCTTTGTGTGCCCTGGACGACAGAGGTCAAGACCTTCATTCCTGAAGGCAATGGCTTCTTCTAAATCTGTGATTTCCTTCAACTGTTCATACCGCATGGAGAGGTAATCCGCGAGCCAATTTACACAATCTAACCGGTCTGAGTGCCCCTGTGGACAAAGGCTTAGCGCCTCGCGCATGAAGAAAATGATATTTTCAAGGTCTTCCGTTTCCCGAAGTCGCTTATACCGCTCGAAGAGATGGTACGCAAGGTTGTACAAACGTAATGACCGATCTGGATGTCCGGGCGGGCAAAGGTCAAGCGCTTTCTGCGCAAGACCAATGGCATCTTCAATGTCTGGCAATTCTCCAAGTTCTTCGAACCGATTGGAGAGGTCTACAGCGAGGTTGTTCAAATAGCCTGACTCGCATTCGTGTCCTTGTGGGCAGAGCTCGACGGCTTCGCGGCGGAGGGTAATGGCGTTTTCCAGATCCATAGTCGCCCCGAGGCGCGTGTACCGCAGGCAAAGAAAATGCGCGAACCTGTGTAAATGATCGAACCGTTCTGGATGTCCTTGTGGACAAAGATCGACAACTTCGCACCCGAGGACAATGATATCCTCGAGGTCTGCTATCGCCTTGCAGTCGAAATACCGCCATTCGAGATGTCTTCTGAGGTTGACCAAGCGCATGAACCGGTCTCGGTGCCCACGTGGGCAAAGTTCGAGCGCTTCTCGACCGAGGGTAATGGCTTCGTCAAGGTCTGCGAACGTCCGACGCCGCCGGTATCGCAGGTGGAGGTCGTATGCGAGGTTGTACAGGTACTTTGAGCGGCTCGGGTGCCCCTCGGGACAGAGGTCGAGTACCTCGTGTCCGAAGATAATGCTATCCTCCAGGTCATCTTCTTCATCAAGGTGCTCGTACCGTGTGGAGAAGTAACATGCGAGGCTGTTCAAATGTTTTGGGCGGTCAGGGTGATCCTGTGGGCAGAGGCGGAGTGCTTCACGCCCGAGGGAAATAGCACGTTCGAGGTCTGTCATGGTTTCGTTGGAGGAGCTACTCATGCGGCGGGGTGGGGTGGTGGTGGGTGTGGTGAAAGGCGTTGATGCCTCATGTCATTACAACTTCTTTGCTCATCGCCCGGCGGCCCTCGACACAGCCGCATATGAGCGTCTAGACGAGTCTGGGCTGTGGGGCAAGTGTAAATCCACCAGTCAGGCATCGAGACCTGAAGGCATTACGCGTTTAACGGTTTGATGTATGGCGAAAGCGGAGAAAAGAGTTGCAAGTTTCCGATTGCTCGAACAAGTCCATTGCAGAAAAAGAAAGCCGACTCTACATCTCGAAAGAAAGAGATCTAGATGAAGAGTCGTATTCCAAACTACCCCCTCACTCACTCGAACTAGCACCCTCTCCCATCGCCTCGAGGTCCCGCCCATCCAACGCCTCCTGAATCATCGAAATCGTGTTCTCCAAACTGCGCTGCCGCGTCGACGGACTCGTCCGCGCCATCCCCAAACTCGCCTGTCGCCCATGTCGACCGCGAAAGGGCACCTTGCTCGGCGACAACGTCGGAGACGTTGGCGATCCTGGCGATGCAGGTCCACCGATTGCGACCACGCCCGTGCCGACACCACTGAGGCTCGACATGCTCAGCGATGACCCGAGCGATCCAGATGAGAGTGCAGCTTCGATGCTCACCTCGATCGATCCTTCGCTCGGCGATCCGCTCGTCAGGCCTGCTAATTCCCCGATCGGTCCTGATCCTGCCTCGGGCAATGATTGCGAATGGCCGTGTTGTGCCAGGTATGCCTTGGCTTCTTCGGCGTCGAACAATTCTGGAGGCAGTCGCTCATTTTAAATATCCCGATTTGCGTCTGGATTGAGCAGTTGACAGCCAGAGCAAACACCGAAATGATCAAAAAATCTGGGGCGTGAACGTGAGTCCGAGTGTAAATAAGAAAGAAAGGGAAAACGCACGCGTTGTCGAATCCCGAAATAGCGTCCATGATCCCTTTCATGCCAGTGCGAGTGTGCCATACGGCAAGTTGCCCGACCCATTGATGCTCTTGAGTTCGCCCACCTTTTCCGATTCTTCTCTGTATCGTGACAGTCATATTACGTTAGAGCGAGAATGATGGGTAGACACGCACCGCAGCAACGCAAACACCCGTGCCATCCGACCGACCGCCAAGATCTTGTTCTTGATGAATTTACGCCGTTCAACGGAATCTTCGGGTGGCAGCACCGGCAATATCTCTTCGTCTAACTCTTCCAGTTCCTCCTTGGTGCATGTCTTGAGCACCGCGCAGAGCATGTCCGTGACTGTTCGTTATTGAGTGACAGAACAAAAAACCGACGGGAAAACGAGACGTACTCCTTTCTCCGACAAACGGCAAACTCCACGTGTTTGGCAACCAGTACGGATGTGGGGTACAGTTGAACTGCCTGATTTTCATCACGTTGCTCTCGTACTTGAGCACAGCTGCCTTGTTGTTATACACGTCCAGGTAATTCGGCGCTGAAAATATGGTGATGACCGAGGGGAACCTGGTCGTCTTGGTCTTGCAGTACATACGGTACCCGGCATCTTGAGCTTCGTGCGCGCGAATGATCGACAAGAGGTTATTGCGTTCCAAGAATTGACACGCAGCCTGATATCTATCTCCCCGTGAGTTGGCATACATACACCGAGAAAAGGGCGCACGTAAAGAAGTACGAACACCCCACACGTGATTATGCAAACAACTTTCGTTCATCTTCTCCTGCTCGAAATCCTCGACCAGATCGGACCACATTATGTCCGTGCGTAGGTGGCTCTCGGAACCGGTCGATTTGTGTCCGTTCGTGAGCTTCGTTGACGAGATCAACAAAATACACACGGCGCGAATGTCGTTCATGGTGTTGAGTTCGGAAGAGTGCCCGCCATGTATGCAAAGGAATTGTTTGTTCATGATCGCTGCGAAATCTGAAATAGAGGTCAGGAGGATCCCGGGTATGAATAAAATACGTTACCCTGCGAGGTAGAGGGTGTTGTCGACGAAGAAGCAAACCCATTTCTCTTTTGTGATGATAGGGAGCAGAATGAATAAAGGGTCGGATAGAAGAGGAAAAGGGCGTTCGTGTGGACGTCAAACGCATATGCCTATTTGACAGACGAGTCGATGAGAGATGAATGCGAGGACGGGGAAAGAAGGTCTTTGTTGGCAAACAACAACGCAGAGGAGAGTTGCGATCGCGACGCCGACCAGGAGAAAGTCGTGGAGGCCGAGCTTGACCGGGCCAATCAAGAGCCTGTTCGGGTTGGGTTCAAACGCAAGTTGTATCGTCGGTTAGGTCGGTTGTATCTCGGCGACAACCCGGCCCGAACCGTGAACTTGGCGCCAGCCTGGCCTCCGCCCAACTCAGAACGAACCAGTGCGAGTCAGGCTTCACATAATGCGTCCGGCGGCTTCAAAATAAACCCCCCCCCCCCCCCACCAGTATGTCCTTGCATGGTGAC
>JBBPTO010002176.1:0-11770 GCA_038094155.1 Pulveroboletus cf. aberrans
AATCGCATGAGATTTATTTTGTCAGTTGGTCGAAGCGGACCGCAACTAGAACAGCGACTTCAGCCGCCAGGTTGTCACATTCACGACCGACCTGTGCAAAGGTCCCGCCGGAGCCGTGTCTCTGCAGCGGGTAGGCCGCCCTTCATGGAGACTGGCGTCTTGAAACTGAGCCAAAGTTGGACAGGCGGGTCACGGCGACCTTGTAGTTGGAACTTGAAAAGAACTGCCACAACGGCAAGTAGCGTTGTCGCGTTCCATTCAACAGTCGCGTCAAACGACGACGATTGGCAATCCGTTTTGCGGCCCCGTCGAGATGTGGTGGATGAATCCCGGACGACACGAGGTGGATCGTGCCGAGGTCCCTCGAGACACTGGTAGAACGGAATGCCAACGGATCAAAATATGAACGCCATGGGGCGGAGTTGGGTCACCAATCCGCGATTGGCACGCATGGCGAGTTTGCGGGAAGTTGGGTCGTAAAGTGTAGACTCGCTGGCATCGGTCAGACTTGGATAACGATGGTCGAAGATCTCTGACTCGGAGGTTGTTCGTGGCAGCGGAGTCGAAACTTTGGCATCAATTTCAGCGGTCTTTCTGTGGAACTTACAACTTCGATCCCCGGTTTTCTGGCATTCTTCAAGTTGCCGTGCAGGAGGTGATATGCAACCGACAGTACTATCTCTCCAATACTGGCAGCTAATTAGGCTTCGCACTCCCGCTTGTCAGACATGCAGACATTGTCTCGCACTTACCAAGTAGTATATATAGTGCTTGGGTTTCTCGACCACTGGCGAAGGGTTCGACCAGACGGACCTGCGGAATCCGATGATCGATGTCGGATGCCCGTGTCCGAATCATACCGGATGCACCAACTTGAAAGAAGCAAATGCTCATCGTCTCGCGAGATACGACCAAAATGGGCAGGCAAGAAGCAGCGATAAATTTTGGGATGCGCTCACCCCGCAAGATCATGTCCGAGTCAACGACAGCAATTGATTAGGATTAAGCAGACGATGGTATATAGAGTTGGTCCAAGGTACAATATCTATCCCCCAAGTCCGTTCATTCGATCGAGGTCCACTCCCTGTCTTCGCGCTGCTTGATGTGTATCGAAGCATGCGAAGGAACGCCATTGATGCGGTGGTACGCGTTCAGGTTTTTGTGGAGGGTCAACTGGAAGACGGACGCTGATCCTTGACGGGAGATGATAGTCGACCAGGCGAGGAAGAAGACCCAGATACGATACCACCTGAAGACTGTTAGTAAACCCGACAGACCCCGACTATGAGATGACTCACCGCTCGCCATACTTTTCAATGACCTTGTCCTTGTTGCCGACCCAGTTGGTGTACCATTTCCATATGGTGGCCGAGTAATGGACGCCAAGGACGTCAATGTTCTTGACCTCGAAACCAGCCGCCTCGACCTGGTTAACGACCCAACCGAGAGAGCAGGAAGCATCTGCACCGGGGAAGATGTACTTGTTCATGAAAAGACCCCTAGAATGTGGTGAGATCTGGGGTCGTTGGTGGAAGGAGTTACTCACCAAACGAGATCTTCGAATTGCCAAGAGGGACGAATGCCGGCGACCTGAAGGACAAAGATGCCATCGTCGTCCAAGAGGTCATACATTTGCCTCATGAAAGCCCCATAGCGCCTGATGCCGACGTGCTCTGCCATCTCCAAACTGACGATCTTGGTGAAGTGACCGGGACCACCAGGGATTTCGCGATAGTCCATGCACAAGATTCTGGCCTTGTCTGGGGTGACGCCATTGTTCTTGATGCGGTCGTTGCCAAACTTGGTCTGGTTCTTTCCGAGGGTGATGCCAGTCACGTCGCAGCCATAGTTTTTGGCGGCAAAGGCGGCGAGGGTGCCCCAACCACAGCCGACGTCGAGGAGACGATCGTTGGGCTGGAGGTTGAGTTTAGAACAGACGAGTGCGAGCTTGTTGTCTTGGAGCTGTTCCAGGGACTCTGATTCCTCGAGGTTGGTGACGACACCGGACGTGTAAATCATGCGAGGGCCCAAAAACCTGAGAGGGATAAGAAAGGGGAAAGGGGAAGGAATGCAACTGACCACGAGTAAAAGTCGTCGCCTCTGTCATAGTGGTCACGGACCTGCTCCTCGTCTTGACTCTGGGAGTGTACGATGACCTCGGGCAAGAGGTTGGTAAAGACGTATTTGAAGAGTTCTGGGGTGAAGACCATCTTTGCCCAGTCGTGACGCTGTTCCATGATGTCGAGCACGTCGCCTGGAGGACGATGAGGGGAGGGTGGGAATGGCGAAAAAAGACGGACCGTTGAAATCAATCTTGCCCTCAAAGTAGGCGTCGTGAAAAACCTGCATGGGGATCTTGTTCTTGCCGTTGTAGAGGGCCTTGAGCTCCGGATCTTTGATAGTGATGTACTCTTCGATTTCCTTGGAGGGGAGGATGACCTTTTGATTCCTGCGCTTGCCGTACATGGACGCGAGGGTCCAGTAGGCGACGGTGATGGGGAGGGCGAGGAGGACGACGAGGAAGAGGTAGAGGCTGAACCCTGCACGGTTGACAAAGGGAGTGACGCGTTTCAAGAGGTAGGGCAGGCCGAGGATGAGGGCGGCGAGGTGGAGATTGGAAAAGTAGCCGTTGCCCTCTGCGAGCCCGACGAGGGGGGCATTTTTGATGGCGGGGGTGCTGGTGACACGCACCGGGGAGAAGGACATGGTGGAGAGAGACGCGATCGGGGGTCGTGTTTTTTGTATGGGGGTGTGTTTGTGCGTGTTTGCTGGCAGGGTGCATGTGGGGTGGTGGGGCTGGGAGGAGAGCGGTGAGATGGCCGACTACTACTCACCCCCGCCGCTGCAGCACCCGGTCCCGACGCACCCGGCGTTCATCCCCGAGCCTCCGTCCACGCCCGGCCCGGGTCCCGCCTCGCCGCACGGCTACCAGCGCTTCCAGCAGGCGCCCGACTTTCAATGGCCCATCGACGACTCTGCCGCCCGCTTCGGCATGCAGCTCGGCCAGAGCGCCGTCGCTGCCGGCCAGGAGTACGTCCAGAAGAACGTCCGTCTCTCCCTCTGTCCACGGCCCGTCGCTGACCCGCGCAGTTTGGGGGCCTCGTCCCACTCAAGGGCCACTTCAACGTGAACAGCTCCTACGTCGTCAGAAAGCTCCACCTCGTCCTCTTTCCGTGGCGACATCGCCCCTGGGCACGCAAAATCCGCCGTCTCGAGACAGGCCAGACCGAGTGGCAGTCTCCCCGCGACGACGTCAACTCCCCCGACTTGTACATCCCCGGTGCGTGTCCCCCGTCCACGTCCCGCCCGCGCTCACGTCCCCAGCCATGGCCTTTGTCACCTACGTCCTCGTCGCAGCCCTCCAGACCGGCCTCCAGGAGCGCTTCCACCCCCAGATCCTCGGCGCGTCCGCCTCCCGCGCCCTCGTCGTCGTCCTCCTCGACTTTCTCTTTGTCAAGGGCGGCTGCTACCTCCTCAACGTGCAGGGCCCCGGTCAGGTCATCGATCTCGTCGCCTATGGTGGCTACAAGTTTGTCGGGTCCGTCTCGTCTCCCGTGTCCCCGCACCCGCTCACCCGACCACAGCGTCATTCTCACCCTCCTCACCGGTCTCGTAAACCCGGGCACGACCGTCTACTCCATCGTCTTTCTCTATGCCTTTGCCGCCAACGCCTTTTTCCTCGTGAGTCTCTTTGCAGTCCACTTCCCCCGGCTGACCCGCAGCCAGCTTCGCTCCCTTCGTTCCGTCGTCCTCCCTGACCTGTCCACCACCACTACCCCCGTCACCGTGTCCCACGTCCAGCGCAAGCGACGCATCGCGTTCCTCTTTTTCGAGGCCGTCGTTCAGGTAGTCTACATGGCCATCCTCGTCAGGGTCTAGTTACTTGTAATTCGATTACATCCTCTCCAACGGTCGTATGCTCAGCAACCGCATCGCCGCACCCAACACGTCCCGCGCGCAAATGTACAGCCACAGCCTCGCCCGCGCCTTTTCCACGTCTTGCTCTCCCTTGACCACCAGCGTCTCCCACGCGCTCGAGATCGCATGCGCGAGTCGGAACGCAAACGTGACCACCCCGCTCGGCTCGTGCGTCTTGAGCGCCGTCTTGACTACGTCCGGGTACGATCCCAGCAGCATCGCAATGTCCCGCGCGTGCCCCGACTCGGCCAGCGACGACGTGTCCATCTCCGACGGCGGCGGGAGAGGCAACAGCTCGGGGTTCTTGCGCACCATCGACGCCAATCGCACGTGAGCATATTGCAGGTAGGGTCCCGTGTCCCCTTCGAACGACAGCATCCGGTCCCAGTTGAACGTGTAGTTGTTGATCCTGCCCCAAAAAACGTCAGCCCCACCATCGGTCAGTCGTCGTGCGAGAGCGTCACCGTTTGGCCGCCATGTCTTGGATCTTGATCCCGGTGATCCCGACCTCTTGGCTCGTGTACTCTGGATCCTCGATCGACTTGTATTTTTCCTCGTTGCGCTTCATCTGTTCGTGCATGACCGAGGCGGCCTCTTTGATGATCTGATCGAGAAAGACGGCGGTGCCCTTGCGGGTGCTCATGCCGAGCACGAGCCCATAGTTGACGTGTTCGAGACGATCGGCCCAGTCAAAGTCCATGAGCGTGAGGATCTTGAAGAACTGGGCCAGGTGCAGGTCTTGCTGCGACGCGACGACGTAGATCATCTTGTCAAACTTGTATCTTTCGTAACGCTCGATCGCACCGGCAATGTCGCGCGTGAGGTAGATGGACGTGCCGTCTGACGGCACGGGGTCAGCTCGGACACGGATCGACAGCGAGGGACGGACCAGCTTTGCGAAGGACGGCCTTGCCGAGCTTCCACTTTTCGAGGTCGACGAGCTTGGCGCCGTTGGCGTCGGAGATGAGCCCGAGGCGGTCGAGTCTGTCGATGGCCTCGTCCATCCAGGCCTTTCCGACCTCGCTCTCGCCGATGTAGCGATCGAAGGCGACGTTGAGACGATCGTACTCTTCGACGTACTTGGCGATGGAGAGCGTGCGCCATTCGCGCCAGTGGGCGAGGACCGTCTCGTCGCCGTCTTCCATCCGTTTGAACATGCGCGCTGCGTCGGCCTTGACGGAGGGATCCGCGTCGGCCTCTTTGGAGACCTTGACGTAGACGTCGTAGAGGTGTTTGATGGCGTCCTTGGCGAGCTCGTCTTTCGAGCCGTACTTTTCGAAACCGGAGGCGATCATGCCAAACTGCACACGAGGGTGAGATCGATTCGATCAAAGGGGATTCGTGCGAGGGGACGGACCTGGGTGCCCCAGTCGCCGAGGTAGTTGATGGACTCGACGTGCCAGCCGCAGGCTTTGTAGAGGTTGGCGAGAAAGGCGCCGATGATGGTACTGCGGAGGTGGCCGACGTGAAAGGACTTTGCGATGTTGGGGGACGAGTACTCGATGACGAGCGTCTTGCCTGCGCCGCTCTTGTTCGTGCCATAGGACGCGTTGCGGGTGACCTGGGTGAGGACGCTGCGGATGAGGGAGGTGTTGTTGAGTTGGAAGTGGAGGAACTGCTTGTCGTGGGTGATGGACGCGAGATGGTCGTCGGGCTGGAACTGGGCGGGGTCAGCGGGGGATCGGGGAGTGGGGAAAGGGGACGGACGTCGTGGAGGACCTCGCGGGCGAGCTCGTCCGGCTTTGCGGGGAGACGGAAGCGGGGGAGCGCGACGGTAAAGTCGACGCCCTTTTTGCCATAGTCGACGGCGGCGTAGGCCTGTTCGAGCCCGAGCGGGAGACGGTCGGCGAGACGTCGGGCGATGGCTGTGCGGAACGTGTCGAGCACGCACGACGACGGGTCCGTGCCGGGGACGAGCGGGAGCGTCGATGCCATCCGTCGCGCAAAGGAGGACAAAAACAACACCATCAAACACCCATGTCCGACCTCGGTCTCCTCTCCGCCCGCAGGCCCTCGGATGTCCCCACACTCAATGTCCCCTCCCCCGACGATGGCGGCAACTTTCGTCGCAGCCTGCAGATCGACATGAAGGACCTCGTCGGCGAGGCCGTCGGAAACGTGCGTCGTCTCCCCATCCGCCTCCATTCTCACCCGGACTCGCACAGATGAGCATCAGTCCGACCAGTCGCGACATTGTCCTCGCAGCGTGAGTCCACCCTCCTTTGCGTCCCTCGCGCTGACCATCCCCCACAGCCGTCGCGGGCTGTTCATCATCGACCTCGAAGCACCGCTCGAGATACCTAGGTTCTTGCCCCAGGGTGGAACCTGGGACGTTGCCGACGTCCAGTGGAATCCCCACAGAGCCCGGGCAGAGTACGTCGTCTCCACCTCGTCCGAAAAGCTGTGCGTCGTCGCTCGTCTCCCGCCTCTCGTCGCTCATGCACCCCCAGTCTCATATGGAACCTGATGATGGTCGGCAAGAGCTCGATAGAACACATTCTGCACTCCCACTACAGGGCAATCACCGACATCAATTGGCATACCTCCGAGCCGGACACGGTCTCGAGCGTCGGCATCGACTCGTGGCTGTGGTCCTGGGACCTCAGGGAACCTCGGAAGCCGGTCATGGGTGAGTGATGCCGTCTGCGCCCATCGCTCGCTGACCGTCCCTCAGGTTTGTGTGCGTTCAACTGTGAGCCTCTGACCTCTGATCCGTTCGTCTGTTCTGAGCCCTTTTCAGCCGGAGGCACACAAATCAAGTGGAATCGTCAGGACCCCAACCTGCTCGCTTCTTCCCACATGGACGAGGTCTTGATTTGGGACCGTCGCGTTCGTCCACCGCTGAAATCCTTTGGTCTGTCTGACCGACATGCAGAAAGGATCCCTGCCCACCGCTCGCATCCGTGCACACAACGCCAAGATATACGGTATCGACTGGGCGCACGCCAGAATGCACGACATCGTCACCTGTTCGCTCGACAAGACGATCAAGGTCTGGAACGTGCAGGACACCGCGGCCCCAGACTTTCCGTCGTTGGCGCAAAAGAGCGCACCGTTGCCTCAGCCTCTGACCATGATCACGACCCGCTATCCCGTCTGGAGGGCGCGCGATCTGCCGTTTGGAAGGGGCATATTGACGTTGCCTCAACGTGGCGAGACGGCGCTCGAGATGTGGGCGGCGGGAAACGACATGGCGCCGGTGGAGGTGTTCGAGGGGCATACGGACGTCGTTAAAGAGTTTGTCTGGCGAAAGGGCGGCGTCGGTGCGTCTGGCATGTGTCGATGTTTCCGACGAGGATCGCTCATCTGTCTGGCAGACGGGGCAGAGTATCAACTCATCACCTGGTCCAAGGATCGGACGTTGCGATTTTGGCCCGTGGATTCCGAGACGATGGAGGTGCGTACTTGAACGCCCGCCCTCGACCCGCGCTGACGGGGGTCCTTTTTTGAATCACAGAAAACGGGATACACCCTCGGGTCTGTGAAAGCGCCCGTCCAGTCGCGCTTGTTTGCCGACCTGGCGAGGCCACACAAGTCCTTTCGACACGCTCCAGAAGGCTCCGAATCAACGCCAGCGCTGTCCGCGCCGATCGGTTCGCGAGGCATATTGGCAGAAGTGCGCGCGGGACCGGCCCCGTTGCCTGTCGGAAAACGACCTGCGAACCCGGTGTTGCAGCCGCATCACGGGAGCGCTGCGCGAGGCAAGGGCGTTCTGTTGATCGATCCGGGGTCGTCTGGGACGACGACGCCGTACCAGCATCGGTTCGGCGAACGGTTTCAGGGACGGGATGCGGGGGACAATCAGAACCAGCCTCCGTCGGACAAACGGGCGATTCCGATTCCGAGCGCGACGACGACGACGATGTCGAGGGGGTATGGTGGTGGTGCGAGGGGGATGAGGGTGGGGATGGATGCGTTTACCTGGTTGGCGAGCGTGCGCGTTGGTGGAACGAGGGATGAGAGTACGGGGAGGGATAGTGGGATGAGCAGTGGCTCGCGATCGAGGGCGTCCCAGGAGGCGACGACGGGTCAGGGGAACAGGCGGAAGAGGAGCGAGAGCCGGCTCAGGGAGTGCAAGGAGGTCGAAAGTTTGCCGGACGAGTGAGAACGTGTGTTTTATGATGTACCGAGTGCTGACGATGCATTGCCAGGATCACGTCGGTGCTCACGAGGTTGTCCACGTCCAAGATTCGGCTCGAAAAGGTGCGTTCGACGGTCGGTGATGCAATCGGGTTTCGCTCATGCTCGTCAAGCACGATCTCACGAAGAAGCGAACGTGTACGTTGGGTCTGCATGGTCCCTGGGGAGAGTCGTCGTCTGTCTTTATCCGCATTTCGTTCCGGTTCCCAAAGAGTTATCCTCACGCGTTGCATCCCGAAGGAACGCCCGAAATCGATCTCGAGCGCAGTCCGTTGATATCGATTCAAAATAGAGCCTTTATGCTTCGGCGTCTCAAGACCATCCGAGAGCGTCGTCGACCATGCCTCGAAGCCTGTCTGAGATTCCTGTTGTTTGGGGACGAAAACGAACAGGTGGGTATCCCGGTAGACATGGGCTCAGAGTCCTCTTCAGAGGAAGACGAGGGTCCGGCCACGAGAAAGTCGAGGGATTTCACGGTCTCCCTGTTGAGGAACAACAAGAATCTGGCGGAACCGAGGACGTCGCAGGGCGTTTTTGGACCGAACGGTGGGGTATACTACTTTTGACCGTGGATCGCCTATTCATGGCTTGGGCAGGGGAATTGATCTGTTTCTTCAGAGCGCCGCCTCGGATAGTTCGTCCACATCAGATCAACGGGGGGACTGAATTGCCCAATTCTCAGGCTCAGTGCCCGCGACTTTTCCAATCCCCTGCGTTGCTGTCTGATGCTGTCCGCCGTCTCGGACTTGCGGCCACGGATCAAGTAGAATCTCGACGTTCGGGAGACAGCGACCATACGCTGCGCATGATGACCAACCTCCTCACCTTTTCCCGACAACGGTTACAGCGGGACTTTTCCATAGAGACAAAGGACGACGATCAGGGTAGCAACGTGTCCATGATTCCTGTTCGACGGAGCACCGTGTTTATCAAGGTGCCGACCGACGCGTTGCTCGCGCGCCGCAAGGTCGCTGCGGCGTACGTCTTCAAAGCGGCGACGCCGGAGGACTTGTGTCGGTTCAATGCCGGCGTCGCGAGGGAGCATGGACAGTTTGCGCATGAGCGAATGTTTCGGACGCTTGAGAGTCTCTTTCCCGCGCACGCGGGGGGAAGGAACGTCCTTGGGGTGGCTGCACGTCGTGTCGTTGATCGAATGTGAGTGCATTTCGGATGTTTCAGAGGACGTGGTTGATTGGGTTGATTAGGCACAAGGAATTTTGCATGGCTCACGACGTGCAATCACTCGCCATGCTGGCGGTGGTGCTTTTCACGGCCTATGTGCCCCCGGGAGACCAACGTACGCCCCGCCTCTTTGATTATGGTTGTATGGTCTGACGTTTGAGTTGTAGATGTCGCTGGCACACCATCCACGGAAGCGATCTCTCCTGTCACAAAGGACGGGGGCGACTACTTTAGTCTGTCGAAATCCAAGGACCCTCGAGCGGGCATACTGTCCCCAGGCTGGCCACGACTTCCCACCACGTTTCCGACGACCACCCACTATGCTGTCACGTCCTCCCTCGCCATGGCCAATCCCACTCGAGGGTCGTGGTCGAGTCTGTTCAACACTGGGAGTGTACGTCAATTCATGTCGGGCGTCCAAGAATCCATCTCGGCGCCGCTCGACACGTTGCCTGGCAAGATCTCGATGCCGATACCTCAACGCGAACCTGTGCTGCGTCTGCCCAACGTCGACGTGCCGCGCCAACGCAGACGGGAGCAGCCGTCGAGCGCGACGCCGATATCCAAGTCATGGTCTGAGACGCACGTGGTCCCGCTGGTGCACCGACAGCCTTCGTTTTCGTCGGCGACGCACGGGAGACGGTCGCAGGTCGGGAGCGTGAAGCAGACCATTCAGGAAAAGAAGCTGGTCGTGCTCGACGACAAGTCTCGATCGTATGCGCACGAGTATGGGTTCATTCTTCCGTGATGTCCCCCTTCGTGCTCACTGAGTGTGTCGTGGGTAGGGCGAGGGCGAGGCTGGCGCCCGGATTGCTCTCGCAATTGGCGTGTCACGTGTTGGCGTATGCGGACGTGTTGCTTCGCTGGCAGTTGTTGAACAAGCGACTCGAGCTGCTGAACGCGGTCAGGACGTCGACCTTTATCAGGACGCCGCCTATGAATACCGACATGAAATTCGGTGGGTCGTCGTCGTTCGTGGACGTTTGTGCAGTGCTGATGGCTGTGCAGACATTCGACCTGCACGATTGCAGTGCGGTCACGGTCAATGGTCTGACGACGAGGCTTGTTCGTTGTGCGCTCAACACCAGACGAGTCTGCGATGTTCGGTGTGCAGGCTTCCGGTCAAAGGCGAGTCTTTTCTGATGATGTGGCCGTGCTCGGGTTGGCTCATTTGTTCGTAGGTCTGGCGCGGAGCTGTGGGCAGTGTTTGCATGTGACACACATCAAGTGTTGGGGTGATCAGCAGTCTGATTCGTGCGGGACGGGGTGTGGATGTCAGTGTCGCGGATCGAATGCAGGGTTCAGGGGTCGTGCGTCTGTCGTCGGTTCGCCCGTATCTACCCCCGTCCCTTTGTTGTCATAGGGAGGTTCAGATTCAGGTTGATAGACGCCTGTCATGGATTTGAAAAGTGCTCAGGGGTATCGTCCCTCTAGTTCAATAAGTGCCACTCGCCAATTGAGTCCTAGCAGTATTGACAGTACATGAGTGACACGAGAAATATGCGGTTTCCCAAAGGTCCAGGAATACATGAATTGCCCGCTGGGTAGGATGAAAACCGCAACCAGCACGGAAGACGAAGGAGAAACATCTTTCCCGACCCGCTTCCAAGCTCCTCGTCGTTGGGGCAAGACTGCCACCGTGAGTGTTGCCAGATGCGGCATTCACCACGCCGCTAGAAGACGCACGGAGATACTATCAATGCACTCCAAATGCACACGGCCCCCCAAATGCACAATCGTTTCCACAGCACGCAATTCTACCTATTTCTATTAAGAAACACCCGATTCATCTAGATTATACTGTGTTTTATCATTAACAACCTTTAAAATCTGCTGTGGAAAGCGTAGAACACAGAAAAAGGGCGTGTCGAATGGTCAAAAGACACTTTCAGGGCATTCCAAGCCAGATCTGCAACCGATCTGGTGCATCGAATGTGATTATTTGCTCCAGGCAAGTTACATGTGTTTATTGGGAGGATTTGAAGAGGCCAGAGCGTTGATATATGATTGTGGTGTGATGCTATTCAACGATGAATGATTAAGCGTGACAAGAACCCATGGATAGGGGTGTCGCCTCAACGGCAGGGTTCACGCTCCGCTTCGGCCACCTTCAGCCGCTGGCGAGGAAAGCAAAAATATATCGAAAGTGCCATGGGATCAACGACTCTAGTTATCCGAGTGCATCCATGGAACGATGCACAGTTTCAGAAAGTTCATTTGTTGACGCTCACACTTCCCGGGCAGGGACTTTCGACTTTATTCATACAGTACCCTTCTGTTGGTCACAATAATCCGTGTTTTAATTACCTGTAAATTACCCGCCTCATCAACCGTAGCATACTGTTTTATCACTCTCTGTTCTCATGCGCAAAACATGAAGTGTTGGAGTGCGTCGGGCTCCCAATGCGGCTGCCATGCCGTGCGTTACAACCTGTGACAAAATTGTGCATGTACGGATTTCGACCTAGGAACCGCATTCATTCTATTCTAGCAGGGCCACAGCATCATTTTTTGTTTCTGTGCCGACATG
>JBBPTO010002177.1:0-11769 GCA_038094155.1 Pulveroboletus cf. aberrans
CATCTTAGATTAGTACACCATAGATACAAACATCCATGTAGTATATAAAGGCTTGAATAAAATCCACCAAAGGACAGTCTTGTCCTCTTGGTGTTTCCTCAGCATCAAAGTTGTCGACTCATTCTCCCCTTTCCTCTCTAATTGTCTATTGAGCGACCTAGAGCCTTAAGTGGTTCTGAGTTGTTTCACCTATCCCCTTCCACTCATCTCTGACCTCATAGACAAACTTAAAGACACTGAAGGGAGGTTGAATGACCTAGACTGCTATACATCTTTGGATAGGAAACTAGCAGGTCAGCAACACAAAGAAAGAAAATGAAGGGATGATAGGTCCATCCCAGGGGAAATTCGTAGGGTAGAGCTCCATGGAAGAGAACCACAGGACTTACAGGAGGTGAAAAGGATGATGATCAGGAAGAGCTCCTATGCTTCAGACATGGCTGACAAGTACAGGACTTGATTCTTTACAGATCAGGAGAGAAGGATGAAGAGACGATCACAGACACAGCTGGATCACTGATGATGACAAAGAAATGAACTCGAGATGAACGGAAGATAGATGGCAGATAGATAGATGATATTGTACTTTGTGTGAAACACAACTTTTATAGTCTGGGCACACCCAAGACTCTAAATACATGTAAAGAGCATGACCAGATTGAAAACCGGATCGTTGGATCAATGTATCTGGTGATGGGGTCGATGGAACCAGATCAACTGGATGTACAAATGAAAGTGTCCAGTGTAGTAAAATGAAGGTTTGACTTACCAACAGGTAACAGATGAGGATGGATTGGATTGGATATGGAGACCAGATTGTACAGGATATGCTGGATATGCCAGATACCAGGACAGAAAACTACCATTCCCTACAATGCCAAGGTCTTCACTAAGTTCAACGTTCACTGGGGCTACAACAATGTCCATATCAAAGATGGACACCAGTGGAAAGCCACCTTTATCACCCACAAGGGGCTCTTTGAACCAACCATCATGTTCTTCAGTTTGTCCAACTCCCCCACTATCTTCCAACAATTCATGAACGACTCCTTTCACAATATAATTGCTGAGGGCTAGCTTGTTATCTATATGGATGACCTTCTGATCACTTCCTCTAATGAAGCCACCCACACCAAACATACCCATCATGTTCTTGAATGCATGAAGAAGTTGAACCTTCACCTGAAACTGGAGAAATGCACCTTCACTGCCACTGAGGTTGAATACCTCAGTCTCATTGTCAAACCCGGTCAGATTACCATGGACCCCATCAAGCTAGATGGGATTGCATCCTGGCCAACCCCCTGCCACATCCAAGAAGGTATGATCCTTTTTGAGCTTTGTCAACTTCTATCATCAGTTCATCCCTGACTACTTCTTCATTGCTCACCCTCTTCTTGACCTCACCAAGAAGAACCTCACTTGGAATTGGACACCAGAGTGCGACATGGCCTTCTCCCAGCTAAAGGACCTATTCTTGTCTAAGCCCATCCTCCAGCTGCCCAACCCCACTCATTCCTTCACCATCACCACTGACACTTCCAAGTATGTATCTGGTGCTGTCCTTCTCCAAACTGATGTCAACAGTGATTGGCACCCCTGTTCCTACCACTCATCCTCATTCTCCCCTGCAGAAAGGAACTATGATATCTATGATCATGAGCTCCTTGCTATCCTACATGCCCTCAAGGATTGGCACCAATACCTCCGTGGTGTGTCCTTCCCTGTCCAGGTCTTTGCCAACCATAAAAACCTCACATACTTCCAAACTGCACAACACCTGAACCACCACCAAGCCAGGTGGCTCCTCAATCTTGCAGATTACAATCTGAAACTTCACCATGTCCCTGGGAAGCTTCTTGCTGCTTCTGATGCCTTGACATGTCATCCTAACCTCTATTCCTCATCCAATCCCAACAACAAGTCAACTATGCTCCTTCCACCATTGATGTTCATTCAGCTCATTGACTCCTCTCTTGCTTCACTCATTGAGAATGCTTTCAAGTTGGATTCCCTAGTTCTAAAAACCCTCCAGTCTATTGCAAACAATGTTCCCATGTCCCTTTGTGCCCATCTCTCTAACTGGCAACACCATAATGGTGTGCTTCTACAAGGATCACATTTATGTCCTCACCAAAGACCTTTGACAGAAAATTCTCCTTCACTGCCATGATCACGAATCTGCTGGTCACCCTGGATATCTCAAAACCTGCCAATTGGTCTCCTCTGAGTTCTGGTGGCCCAGTCTGGCCCACTACATCTGCAAATACATCAAAGGTTGTGCCACTTGTCAGGCCAACAAGGTCAATACATACCCCACTGTACCCCTGCTCACCCCCATTCACTCCTCTTGCACCCACCCATTTCAGCAGATCTCCTGTGATCTGATCACCAATCTACCCATCTTACCTGCAGGTTTTGATGTCCTATTGGTCATGGTCGACCATGGGCTTACTAAGGGGGTAATTCTATGCCCCACCATGAAAACTGCCACTGCTGAGGGTATCGTTACCCTCTTCCTCCATAAAGTCTACCACCATTTCAGTCTTTACAAAAAGATCATCTCCGACAGGGGCCCAAAATTCACCTCTACCTTCATCAAAGAGCTTGGAAAGTTCTTGAATTACGACCTCGCCTTGTCTACTGCCTACCACCCCCAAACAGATGGGGAAACTGAACGCGTCAACCAGGAGATTGAAACCTACCTTTGGATCTTCTGCAGCAATAACCCCTCCTCTTGGCATGAACTTCTTACTCATGCTGAGTTTGTGCACAATCACCATCCTCACTCCGTAATGGGAAAATCCCCGTTTTACCTCATGATGGGCTATGAACCCCATGCCCTACCTTCTATTGTTCCCAAGACCAAGGTCCCCGCTGTTATGGCTGACCTGGGTGAGGACAGGCATAGAACCATTGGATCTTCAGACTTCACTGTGGACAAGGGGTCAATGGAGCTTGATGATTGCAAGATGTCTACAAGGAGCCTACCTACTAGCGAGGTTCAGCAACAAGGAGTACTACTGAGTTAATGGTGGACAAGGAGTCTGCCTACAATCGAGGACAGACAACAAGAGACTTCTGAGTTAATGGTGGTGACAGAGAAGACCTCTAGATGAGGTTGATGATGGAGACTTCCCAGTTAAGGGTGGTCCACAGCAATATGAGGGCAAGAAGGTATTAAAGGCTACCCTTGGGCCTGTATTGTGGAATGGGAACACCAGTGTATTCCAGCAGTGATGAAAGTACAAGGTAGGAAATGGTAAGACTAGACTGAGAAGCATAAGTGCGACAATGTGGGTTTATATACATAAAGATATTCAGGGTAGGCATAGAACACAAAAGAATATGATGGAAGAAATCGCTGATGAAGCAAGTGAAGTAGAATCGCATGGAATGCGATGAAAGCAGATGATGAGTCAGGGTATCATAGTCAGTGATGAAAACAAAGAAATGTCTGAGTTGGGACTTATACCCATGCGTATGTAAGTGATAAGTCAAGGAAAAAGGTGTAGTCCGAGGTAAATCATAACACCCACAGTCAAAAACCACCTTAAGTCCCTTGCCACTTCCCATAATGAAGCCCTTGCCGCCCACAAACTCACTCGCCAGGCTATGGCCCAATGCATCCAGTCCAAGTTTCAACCATTCATCAAAGGAGACAAAGTCTGGTTGGAAGCCCACAATCTCAAGCAGAATGTTGTCAACCCAAAGTTCACCCCAAAATGAGAAGGACCCTTTCCCATCATCAAAGTCCTATCTTCAATCACCTATTGCCTAAAGCTCCCATCCGCCTGGAAGATCCACCCAGTCTTCCATGCTTCTCTTTTATCACTCTATCGTGAAAATGATGTACACAGCCCCAATTTCATGAGACCTCCCCCAGACCTTGTAGACAGCAAGGAAGAATATGAGATCAATAAGATCTTACATTACAAAGGAATCTCATCTAACTGCCTCTTCCTGATCCATTGAAAAGGCTATACTGCCAAAGAAGACTTATGGGAACCCAAGCAGAACCTGAAACATTCTAAGGCTGCCCTGACAGATCATAAGAACCATCACCCCTTTGCTTTCCCCTCAGAACCATCACCCTCATCACCTGGCAAGCATGACTACATTTCCACTCCACAATGTCATCTTCATCACTGACGACATAGAAGAGACTGCCACCTCTGTTCTTGACTTTTTTTCCACTGTGTCCACTCTAGAAGAAACCCTCTCTGAGACCTCCACCTTTGTCAAACCTGTTGCTGATGAGAACTGTCCCCTGTTTCTCACCTTTGCAGATGCCAGCTGGAATAGCCTTCCTTCTGACTTCCTGTTCCGTGCTCCCCTCATGGAGATTCTCAGACTCCCTTCTTCACATTCCATTCATGCTGTGGATCTTCTGATCCATGCCCATTGTCTCTGCTCCACCACCATCCCAAACTCTTATATTGTGGAGTACAGAGACCACGTTTATGATAGGTGCATGACCATTGCCATCAGTGCTCACCTTGATATGAGCTTTCCCCTCTACTGCCTAGTCCATTTATTATGGCAGATCGGTTGCCTTAACTTCCTGAACCACCCCACCACCATCACTATCCTAGGTGAAGCCAACCTCAAATTCAATGTCTTGGCCCACCAGCTCGAGTTAGGAGAATTCCTAGCTGACCTTGATTGTTATCTCACCAAGACCAATGTCCAATTCACAAAACCCACACCCATTCCTGTTCCTGTCTCTACCCTGTCAACAACTACCATTGTCTCCCCCACCTTATCCACCCCATCTGCATTATTGTCCCCTCTGGCTGAAGAAGCCATTTACTTGATGAATCTAGCAGAGCACCACCATGCCGAAGACCTTGGAGAGGTCATCCTTACTCCCAGCAACCCTCATTATTCCCAGAGTTGCTTTCTTTGCCACCACCTTGACCACTTTCGAAGCCAATGCAAGACCTACCAGTGTCTCACCTGCCTTCGATGGGCCCCTGGCCACAACCAGCAGGAATGCCCTCTTCAATGCCCTTCTCCTAGGCCCTCTCCCTCTACCTCCCCCACCTCCCAAAGATTGTCCTCGTCCTCATCATCCTGAGGAACTCTGCCGTCAAGTTCTACATGCCAATATGCATGACAAACTATTCATTTCCCTATTTGATGCTGCTCCACACCTGTATCGACATCTACCCAGGAGTCCCCACCTATCAATGAGAGGGAGGACAAAGGAAACTATGATTTTGATGATGCCACCATGTCTGTTACGACTACCTCGGGTAGAGATAGGCGCAGCCCTTCGAGGCGGGTCTACAAGGACGAGGAGAACGTGGCAAGACGTTCTACGAGGACGAAGTTCGAGGGTTCTAGGTGAACAAGGCGTTCTGCTTGTCCAGTCTCAACGATCGATCGTCGAAGAGAGGTCTGTCTCAGAGATCGATAGTCTCGAGGTGAACAAGAGGTTTCCTTAGAACAGCGTAGCCTCAAGAGCGCTACGAAGTCTCAGAGAGCAGGAGATTCCCGACGAGGGACTGAGGAGTGAGGCAAAGACCCGGTGTATTGTGGTACACGAAAGGGAGGTCTAGCTTAAAGATACGAGTACAGGGAGGCGAGTCTTATATAGGCTGGGATGGAACTGCTGACGAAGCAAATGGAATTGCATGGAATGCGATGGAAATCGGACGATGAGTAAAGGTGTCGTAGTCAGCGGTGAAAAGAAAAGAACGTCCGATTTGGGACTGACACCCATGCATAGGTAAGCAAGAGAAAAAGGGGCCGATCGTAACATTACCCCCTTAGTATGTCCGAGACTGCGACGAAGGACTAAAAATCTAGGTAGTGTCCACCTCCGGGGGAGCCAGTCATATTGGCCATTCCCTCCGCAGTATATTCCTCATCTCCATCAGACGGCATATCGCGGGGGGAAGTAGGTCGTCTAGGCGGGGGAACTGGGGTAGGTCGTCTGAAAGTATTACGTCTGGTTCGAGTAGGACGAGTGCCCGGGAAGCGGCCTGTACCACGGCGTCTAGATGGTGAGCCTCTGGAACTGTGTGATAATGGAGGCGAGCTCGATGAGGCCGGGGTTGGCTGGCGCTGGCGAAAAGGGCAGCGCATCTGGGTATGCCCTGGGGCGAAGTTGTGGCAGATTGGACATTCATAGTCCTGGCAGAAGATGCACTGATGTCCTAGATGGTTGCAGGCGTAGCAAGCTTCGGGGAAGCGAGGATGAGACCGGGGAAGGGGGGTGTTACCGTCGTTCCCGGTCCAGTAAGCTTCTGCTCGTTCTACAGCAGCGAGCTCTGCAGGGGTCAGTGGTTCAGAAGACGTGGATGGGGTGCGGGGTACCCTAGACTCAGCTAGGTCTTTCAGGTATCGGTCGACGTCGGTCAGGAGCTCTCCCATCTCTAACTGGTGCATCGTCATCAGTAGAGACCCTTTCAGTTCCTCTTGGATTTCTCCAAGGCGATGGCCGATATGGGAGGCAATCTGATCGGTGATTCCGGGGAGGAGGAGGTCCTCAGCTATGAGGGACAGTCTTCGAGACTGGAGGAAGCTCCGGTAGAGGGAGTTCAGTGGGGACAAGAGGTCAAGGTGGGAATAGACCGCGGTGGTGAGTCGAGGGTCAGTCAGCCGCTCGGTCATCAATCCGAGGTAGGCTTCGCTGGGGGGTTCGTCACGTAGGTTGTGAGCGAACGGTGGGACTTTGACGGAGGTTACGGGGCGCGGGGGAATAGCGGCGACGGCGGGGATAATGACTGCGGGGATAGGGGAGACGATGACGTCGCCGAACTGAGAGCGATGCCAGTCAGGCACGTGGGAACCAGAGATGATCTGGACGGGCTCGCCGTCGGGGAACGTGGTGGTGGTCCAGCCAGGGGTGGCCACAGTGGAAGAAGGTTCTAAAGTGCTCGGAGCGATGGAGGAAGGAGATGAGACGGTATCTACGAGAGTGGAAGAAACGGCGAATGGGGAGGAAGTCATAGCTATGTTTTTCTGAGACGGTTTTTGTTTTTCTGTGACGGTGTTTCTGAGACAGCGGGGGGAAAGGTGGACAGGTGAAGTTTTTTATATCTATCTAGGGCGGACTGGGAATGTTTCAAGTTCCGTTCGGGAATCCAGGAGTCTTCTTCGGCCGAATATCCCTTCCAACGAATCAAGAATGTGCGTGAAGATGGCGCACCGCGGTGTTTTAATATCTTTTCTATTTCATACTCTTCCTCACCCTCTACAAGTTCCGGTGGAGGTCTTGGGAAGTTCTTGCCGTGGACGGAGTTTTCTTTATACGGGGATAGAAGGGAAGCGTGGAAAACGGGGTGTATCTTCCAAACCTGTGGAAGACGAAGCTGGTACGTGATTGGGGACAGTACCTTCGTGATTGTGAAGGGTCCTTCCCTTTTTGGGGCGAATTTCGGGTTTGCTACCGAACGGCGGAGGTTTTTGGCTTCTAGCCAAACCTTATCTCCTTTAGAGAATGGGACAAAAGATCGTTTGTTTCGCGAGGCCATGACTTGGCATGCGAGTTCGTGGGCTGCGAGGGCTTCGTCCCTCATTGCGGATAGGGATTTCAGTCGTTGATCAATAGCGGGGAGTGAGGAATCAGGGAGGACGGTAGGTAGGGCGCGGGGTTCGTAGCCCATCATGAGGTAAAACGGCGATTTGCCGGTGACAGAATGGGGGCGGTGATTATGTGCGAATTCGGCGTGGGTAATCTGGTCCGTCCAGGAACTAGGGTTTGCGCCGCAGAAGATCCGAAGGTATGTTTCAACCTCCTGGTTGACACGTTCTGTCTCGCCGTCGGACTGGGGGTGATAAGCGGTGGATAGGGAGAGGTCGTAGTTTAAGAGACAGCCTAGCTCTTTCGCGAAGGATGATGCGAACTGTGGTCCTCGGTCCGAGATAATTTTGTCGTATAGTCCGAAGCGAAGGAAGACTTTGTGGAAAAAGAGGGTTGCTACGCCCTCGGCGGTAATGGTTTTCTTAGTGGGGCAGAGAATTACCCCCTTAGTAAGCCCGTGGTCGACCACGACCAACAGGGAATCGAAGCCGGAGAAAGAGGGGAGATCTGTGATGAGGTCACACGAGATCTGCTGGAATGGGCGAGTGCATGAGGATTTGATGGGAGTTAGCGGGGGAACCGTGGGATGGGTATTTGCCTTATTTTGTTGGCAAATGGCGCAGCCTTCTACGTACTTCCTTATGTATTGGGCTAGTCCGGGCCACCAAAACTCCGCAGAGATGAGTTGGCGTGTCTTTAGGTATCCAGGGTGTCCGGCGGTTTCGTGGTCATGGCATCGAGTGAGTATCTCGTGCCGGAGGTTATCTGTGGGGGGAACATAGATTCGTCCTTTGTATGAGAGTACTCCTTCTGAGTAGGACCAATCTGAAAGGCGGGAACGGAACGCTGGGGGTACCTCTCCTTGTAGGGCTTGAAGAGCCTGGAGGACGAGGGGGTTGGAGGACGAGGACGAGGCGAGTTTGCCTGCCAGGGAGGAGTCTATGAGGTTGACGAAGAGGGAGTCTGGGAGCAGGGTGGTTCCTGCGTTGTCCTCTTCATCGACAACGAGGTCAGGGCGGCGGGAGAGTGCATCAGGGGCAGCGAGCTGGGATCCGGGGACATGGACCATTTTCAAGTCGAAATCTGCAAGGTCGAGAAGCCATCGTGCTTGTCGACGATTCAGGTTCTGGGGTTGACGGAAGTACGTCAGGTTCTTGTGGTCGGTGAATGCTTGGACGGGGAAGGGGGAGCCGGAGAGGTAGTGTCTCCAGGCCTTCAGGGCTCGGATCACAGCCAGGAGTTCTCGGTCGTAGATGTCATAGTTTCTCTCAGCTGGGGAGAAGGACTGCGAGAGGTAGGAGCAAGGGTGCCAGTCTCCGTTGGCGTCGGTTTGGAGGAGGATAGCTCCGGTGGCGAACTTCGACGCATCAGTCATGATGGCGAATGGTCGGGTGGTGTCGGGGAGATGGAGGACTGGCTTTGACAGGAAGAGAGCTTTCAGCTCTTCGAATGCCTTCTGGCAGGAGGGGGTCCAGTCCCAGGAGAGATTCTTCTTCGTAAGGTCTATCAAGGGGCGGGCGACGGTGGAGTAGTTGTTTATGAATCGCCGGTAGAAATTGGCGAATCCAAGGAATGAGCAGACGTCTTTGACTTTTGTTGGGGTAGGCCAGGCAGCGATCCCGTCGAGCTTGATGGGGTCCATGGCGATTTGCCCGGGTTTTACGATCATCCCAAGATATTCCACCTCGGATGCGGCAAAGGTGCATTTCTCGAGTTTCAGGTGTAGGTCGAGTTCCTGCATTCTTTGCAGGACACGTTTTGTTCGTTCCTCGTGGAGCTCGGGGTCAGGAGAGAAGATAAGGAGGTCGTCCATATAGATGACGAGCCACCCTTCGGCGATCATGTCCCTGAACGAATCGTTCATGAATCGTTGGAACGTGGCGGGGGAGTTTGTGAGTCCAAAGAACATGACGAGGGGTTCGAATAGTCCTTTGTGGGTGATGAAGGCGGCCTTCCATTGGTCGCCGTCCTTTATTCTAACGTTGTTGTACCCCCATCGGACGTCGAACTTAGTGAAGACCTTCGCGTCTTTCAGCTTGTCGACGAGATCGGACACAAGGGGGAGGGGGTATGCATCCCTGACGGTATGTTCATTCAGGTAGCGGTAATCTTGACATGGGCGAAGCTTGCCATCCTTCTTCTTGACGAAGAAGAAGGGGGCAGCCTGGGGGGAGTTCGAGGGGCGGATTTTTCCGCAATCGAGATTCTCTTGGATAAAATCCTCGGTGGCCTTTTGCTCGTCCGGGGACAGTGGGTAGACTTTCCCTACTTTCGGGACGAAGGAGTCGTTGAGGTGGATCTCGTGGTCGTAGGGGCGTGATGGGGGTATGTGATCGGATGCTTCCTTCGTGAAGACGTCTGAAAACTCAGCATATTCCGGGGGGAGGGTCGTTTTGCTCTTTTTGTCAGCAGCGACTGCGAGTTCGGTGGCGGTGGTAACTTTGTTGACAAACTTCTGATGTCTGAGGCTGCCACAGGGGGCGAAGCGTGTTCCGAAGTGGGCTATTCGGTGGAGGTCTGCGTACCTCTTAGCAATCCCCACGAGTTCGGATTCTTCTTCCTTCTGAAGATAGTCGAAGAGTCTTTTGTCGTAGACTCGATAAACCATGGTTTCTTTTGGAGCGGCGGTAGGGTAAAATTTGTCGTGGCGTTCGAGGTCCGCGACGTGTCCTTGGTACAAGTCTTTCGACTCGTCGAGAGTTTCGGAGATGGTACAGGTCTGTTTAGACCAGTCGATGAGAGGGTTGACCGCTTTCAGCCAAGGCGATCCAAGGATGACGTTTTGTCGTCCGCAATCCATGACGTAGAAGAGAACCTTCTTGGCGATTCCTTCGATGTTGACAAAGAGCGTGGTAGAGAATGATACCTTGCCCTTCTTGTTGGACGACATGTCGAGGTTGCAGACTTGGAAGGGTTTCTCAAGTCGGGACGTAGGAAGTTTGTTCTTTCTAACAAACCCCCAGTCGATGCAGTTAATGTCTGCGCCGCTATCGATCAGGGCGCGGGATTCGACGGTTTTAAGTGTGTGCGAGGGTACGATGAGTTCAACGGGGATCTGCATAGATTTCATCGTACGAGATACGGTTACAGGTGCACATACAGGGTAGGAGGTGGCAGACGTTGAGGCTGTCCTCCTTTCTAAAAATCCTGGGAGCAGAAGCGAGTGGTCCTTCCGACCACTTCTTCATCATCCTCCTCGCATTCTTTTAACGCGGGGAGATCTTCGGGGTCCTTCTTCGTCGTCTTTTTGACGGAAGGTCTGGGAGTGTTATCGAAGGTGGCATTACATCTGAATGCGGAATGTCCGGGTTTCCGGCATTTGAAGCAGAGGTTCTTTTTACGGCAGCGTTCCCTTTCTTCGGGAGTAAGTTTCTGGGGACGGGGAATGGATACGACATCGACGTCCATGGCATCGGGGTCTCGAGTCGCTCTAGGGCTAGGGGGGATGTAGGCGTAGGAGGGGGTGGTTTTCCCTTTCCTTGCTTCTCGGATAAGGGAACTTCTTTCCCATTGTTTCTGGAACGAGATGGCACGCTTGTACCATTCGTCGATTTTATCGGGGACGGTCTCCATGGCTAGGATCTGGGTGGAGAGTGGTGTAGCGATGGCTAGTTGGTAAAACGAGATGAGGACGTCGTCGGTGGCTGAGAGTCTGGCAGCATGGGCTTGGAACTCGGCGTTGAAATCTACGATCGACAGTGTCCATTGTCCCTGCTTGTTCTTGTTCATGCGGGCAGAGGACAACCAAGCCAGGGCGTCAGTGGCTTCATCTTCTCTGACGAAGGACCTCTTAAATTTTTCTTCGAAGTCCGACCATTTCCCGAAGGAGTTTTCTGCGACCGCCTTCCTTCTGAAGGTTTTGGCCCAGACTTGGGCTGACCGGAGGGTCATAAACGAGAGCGCAAAGGCGACCTTCTTGTCGTCAGTGCGATAAACATCGGAGTTGACCAGGAGGTAGGTTGCGACAGTGTCCAACCAATCTTGGGATTTAGAGGTGTCGCCGTCGAAGGCGGCCGGGGGGTTGAGTTTAAGTTCCGTGGGCTTAGAAGAAGACATAGTTTCATATGCTTGGATGAATTCCCGAGGTTCGGGCAGATCAAGGGGGTTACTGGGGAAAAAGATTCTTCCAGACTGCGGCTGGGGTGTTGGCGACGGGGGAGTCGGCACCCGAGGAATGGATGCAGAATGGGAGAGACGGTGGGCTAGGTCGAGAGCGACTTGAGTTTCCTCCTCGG
>JBBPTO010002178.1:0-11750 GCA_038094155.1 Pulveroboletus cf. aberrans
GAGTTGACTACCAAGAAGTGTTTGCTCTGGTAGCAAACCTGGACTCCATGCAGACCATCATTTCCCTCACCTGTTAAACTTATGCTGGGGGGGAGCGAGTACAACTCCGGAGGAACTCTGAAGGGGCCAGAGTTGCGAGGGTGCGGACAAGACTTGGCTTCACCGTATGTGGTGTGCCCTTACTCAAGTTTGGTAGTCTCGATTTATGGAGATGGGATGGAGAACGGAGGTTGGAGGTCGGAGTTAAGTCTTCAAGACTCGAGAGGATTTCAGAGGGAAGTTAAGTTGATATTCGAACTGAGGAATGTACAGCAGTAGAGGTACAGTATATATACTATGGAGGTGCATCAGATTTGTAACGGAGTCGTAATCTATGAGTAAGAATCGGAGGTCGGAAACCTATGAGCTGGAGCTGCGCACCAGTGACCTATGAACTGGTGCTGTGCAAGCACAGCATGGCAAGAGAACAGAGGCGAGACTAGTACATATAGAGAACAATAGAAACATATGTAAGAGGAATATGAACTGGATAAGGTCCAATGGTAGTACAGAGCATAGTCAAAGAGAAACAGACCGGAGTTGGTATAGAGTTGACGACTGGAGGTGCGGAGTTGGACTTGTATGGTTTCGGGATATGACATCACCACAAAACATGACTTGGAATCAGACCAAATGAACATATTGTTAGGGCCATGTGGACAAACTCCAGTGTATCTCTGGAACTCCAGAGATATTGATAGGACCTTGGCTTCACCTTATGTGGTGTGCCACTATCCAAGTCTCAGCATTGTGGTCCTGTATTTGTGGAGGGTCAGAGGTGTGGAGTTGAGTCATCTAGACTCAGAGGAGGATGATGATATCTGTCAGAGTTTGGCAGAGAGCTGAGTGTCAAGCTGATTGAGAGAGAACATTAAGTACTCAATTTGATATTACGACTGGATAGGTACAGTGGAGATGGTACAGAATATATACTACGGAGGAGCATTGGATTTGTAAGAAGGTTGTAATGGATGAGTAATGAAATGGATGTCAGAAAATTAAGAACTGGAGCTGCACACCAGTTGTGCAGTTCACTGGAGCTGTGCTGCACAGCAATGGGGAAAGGTACATAGCATGAGATCTAACTAAATAATGAACAAAGACATAACATGATATATGTATGGAGGTCCGGAGGAACAGAGATGCATAATGGGTGTAAACACACTGGAGATGGAATGGAGTTAGTGATCAGAGAACTGGAGTTGTCATGGATATGACAGTATCCCCCTCTTGAGACTGAACCCCTTAAGTCCCTTTGGAAACAATGCAAAGTTAGTTAGTGTTGGAGTCTGAAAGAGGGTATAAAGTCTGGGACAGAGTTGGAACATGGCTTGATCTTGTATCACAACCATGTCTGACATTGACAACATCACAAGCTGGTCTGAAGCATGTCTTGTGGAGCACAAAGACAACAATGATGTGATGTGGGAAGTAAAGGCTGCTGAGCAGAGAAGGTGGATGAAAGTGAAGAGGGAAGAGGAGGCATGTCAAAAGGCTGAGAAGGAGGAGGCTCATCAAAAGGTGGAAGAAGAGGCATGCCGGAGGATGGAGGAGAGGCACGGAGGGTGGCGGAGGAAGCCACAAGGCATGTGGGCGAGAAGGCCCAGAAATTGGTGAGTGGGTGAGTCATTGGCACAGAGGTGACTGACTCAAAGGGTGTCAGATATAGGTGGAGAAGAACTCCAGAAAAGGGAAGGAATAGGTGAATGCCCTTGTGGGTTGTCAGAGGTGTGAGGACCACAGGCTGGACTGTGAGGTTGGGACTGGCAAGTCCATGTCCTGCATGATGCCAAAGTGAGGTGCAAGTGGATCAAGGAGGAGAAGGCAGAGCTGAAACAGAGGAGGAAGGCAGAGGGGTCAGAACAACCATGAAAGAAGGTGCAGACAGAGGAGGGAGTGGAGGCACTGGAGAAGCAGCCAGAGGAGAGCGAGGTCACTGCAGCAGTCTGAGGGTTTCAGAAGCTTGTCAAGGGGCTGAACAGGCACCTTGACTTGCAGAATTACTATCTGCCATGTCTCGTCAAGCTAAAAACTGAGGACATGTATGGAGTCCTGGAGGTGGGATCAGAGGCAGGGTCAGATGATTGGGATGTGAAGAAGGATTTGGCAGAGTTGGCAAAGGAGGCAACAGAGGCAATGGAGAAGGTGGCGGAGGCAATGGAGGAAGATTCATCATTGGAATATGGGGAGTAGGGTAGTGTGCCCATAATAGACATGAATTCAGTCTTTTACTGGAAATGGGGATGGAGGTGCAGAGGTCGGATAATCAAGGAACAGCCCTGCAAATGAACAGATGGAGTGAACTTGACATTTGACACACAGCAACTAAAACCAAGGGGAGAATGAAGTAATGGGATGGAAAGCAGAGTGTTTCGGAGCAGAGTGAAGGACAGGGATTGAAGGGACAGGGTTGCTATCCCCCTCTTTAGGTTGACATCCCAGCATCAACAGCGATGAAGGAGGTAACAAATGGGAATTTACTGGAGGATGGAGATATCAGAGGCATTGAAAGGTGATTCATAAGGTCAAAAACCTGTAGAGGCTAAAGAAAAGGAGGCGAGGGAATGGTCATGATGTGGAGGATAACAGAAAGGTGGGAGGACCATAGGTCTGAGGTCTTGTGGTGACCAGATCACCGGAAGTTCATGGAGCAGAACAGACAGAACAGAGCAGGAGGGTACATCAGAGGTGGCATAGTGCCAGGGTCAGCTGGAGGATGAAGTCCAGAGGCTGCAGAGACGAGCTCAAGGGCTGGCATGAATGTATGAGTGACCAGAATGAAAGGTACTGCTCATGACCCTGTTGATCAACTGATCAAAGCAGGGAAGTCAGTGGTATTCAGCAATTGAAAGGAATTCATCCAATGGAGTAATATAAAATGTCGACAAAGTGATAACACCTGTAAGGAAATGGAGGGGATGACCAAATGGAGATGGAGTGGGAGCAGAGTAGGAACAGAGAATGGAGGATAGAGAGAACAGCGGGAACAGATGCATTTTGGATGCTTTCTTGATGCACAAATTGAGGGATGTGACCCTGATCGTGAAGAGCTATGAGACACACTATTTGTGTGCTTCCAGGCTGGAAGCCTCCAGTTTGATTTCCAGAGATTCAGGGGAGTCTGGAGGTCCTCATCATCAGACTCAACAGAGTTGTCAGAGAGGTTGGAGTTGTCAGAGAATGGATCAGAGGAAAACAGAAGTGGAGACAGGAGTGGAGCTGATAGGAATGGGGCTGGAGGTGGATGCAGAGGGCTTGATGGAGGACAATAATGGGATGGAGGACTGTGTGTTGTGCTTGATCTCAGACTGATGCTCCCAGTAGCAGGTGTCGATGTTGTGGGCAAGGAGACAGAGTTCAGAGAGGATGGACAGTTTCACAACATGAGTGATCTTGTCTTTGATGTGGTCTGGGAGTCCATTGTAGAAATGGTGCCAGAGGGCGCCATCTCTGTAACCTCAGAGTTGAGAGGCAATCTTGTTGAATTCAACTACATACTTGTTGACATGTTGAGAGTCCTTCATCATCAATTGATTTAGCTGATGCTCTGCATCTCTAATGGGGTCATGAGGTCCAAAGTTGGTCTGGAGCTCTAGGACAAACTTGTTGTAGTTGTCCATCCATAGAGGCCGGAGCTCGGAGGTAACTGTCAGGAGGAGGTTAAGTTTGAATCATTCTAGCATTATTCCTGTGAGGTAAGACTGCACATATGTGACTTTAGCGCGGTCAGAGCAGAAGGCTTTTGGGCAGTTCTGGAATTGAAGTTCACATTAAGTCAAGAAAGTCTGGAGTTTGCATGGTTGAAGAAGTGAGGAAAGGAGTGATGAGTGGGGCAATTGAGTGCATGAATGGCATGTGCTGGAGTACTCATCACATTCTGAGAAACAGACTCATTGGAGTCATCACTGGAGGAGTTGGATTTGCCATCAGAGGGAACATCTCCTGGCTGGTTCAAAGCTCTGGAGTGACTGGGCAGAAGGGATACGGAGAGAGCATCTGGGTGTTGCAGCACGCATGCTCAGAGTGGATGGAGTTGGCATGATGCATGCTTGAGATGTAGATGGAGGGACACATCATGCAGAGAAGCTTTGAAACTTGAGGATTGGTTCCAAGTTTTGGTGATGGTTGGTTAAGACACTAAGGGAATGGTATTGGGAGGATGGAGGGGAGGTTGTGCCAGAGGCACAAGGGATTTGAGAGCAAGAGGTGAAAATGGACATAGGTATGAGGACGGGAAAACTTGAACAGTAGGGAGTCGTAATATACTGTTAGGGCTGTGCAGACAAACTCTGGTGTATTTCTGGAACTCCAGAGATATTGATAGAACCTTGGCTTCACCTTATGTGGTGCACCACTATCCAAGTCTTGGTGTTGTGGTCCTGTATTTGCAGAGGATCAGAGGTGCAGAGTTGAGTCGTCTAGACTTGGAGGATGATGATGATATCCATCAGAGTTTGGCAGAGAGCCGAGCATCAAGCTGATTGAGAGAAAACATTGAGTACTCAATTTGATATTATGACTGGATAGGTACAGCAGAGATGGTACAGAATATATACTATGGAGGAGCATTGGATTTGTAAGAAGGTTATAATGGATGAGTAATAAAACAGAGGTTGGGAAACTAAAAACTGGAGCTGCACACTGGTTGTGCATTTTGCTGGAGCTGTGGTGCACAACGATGGGGAAAGGTACAGAGCATGAGATCTAACTAAATAAGGAACAAAGACATAACATAATCTATGTATGGAGGTCCAGAGGAACAGAGATGCATAATGGATGTAAACACACTGGAGATGGAACAGAGTTAGTGATTGGAGGACCAGAGTTGTCATGGATATAACACATATCTACCGCATACCTAAATGGAGAACTGGATGAAGAACTCAACCTCCTACCTCCAGAAGGAGTTTCAATTCAACCAGGGTACTGCTGGAGACTCTGAAGGTCCCTGTATGGACTAAAGCAAGCTGGATGAATGTGGAACAAAACACTGGACAAAAAGCTTGGAGATATTGGATTTACTTGCCTAGATGCCAAAACATGTCTATACATCCTCTGACAGGATGGACAGGTGTGTTTTTTGGTCGTATACATCAATGACCTCCTTTTAGCAGCCAGCACTTGGATTTTCATAAACTCTGTTAAACAAACACTTTTCTCCGCTTTTAAAATGCATGACCTTGGAGAAGTGAGATTCATTCTAGGACTGGAGATCAGATGAAACTGCAAACTCCAGACCATTACATTATCTCAATCCCAGTATGTTCAAATGGTATAAGGAGCCATTGCTCCTTAGGTTTGTATTCAGTTATTCTACATCTATTTGACTTTCACTAGGTCGTTGTCAAGTCATCAAGCATCCATGTCCATCCATGTTCAATCCAGTTCTGGTCCACCCTACTCAATGTATCTGTTTCTTCATATCCATTTCCTTTTGATCTGGTCTGTCTACCAGATAGTTTTCTACTATACTTATAGTGTACTGGATGCTATGTATTGGACACTCTGTATTGTGATCCAGTTACTGGATTCATGTCAGATGTTCCTTCTTTATGTTTATTTAGAGTCTCGGGTGTGCCCAGACTATAAAAGTTGTGTTTCACACATATTGAATTAATCATCTATCAATCACTTGGAGTGGAAGTCTTTTGTCCTCATCAATTCAGTTGTATCTGGATCTCTTCTCTTCTCTTTAGAAGAATCAAGTTCTGTGCTCGTCAGCCATGTCTGAAGCATTAGGAGCTCTTTTAGATCGACTACCAAGGAGTCCTGTAAGCCCTGCAGTTGCATTCCCTTCATTCTCTACCTGCAATTCCCCTGGGATGAACCTATCATTCCTTCACTTTCATTTTTTGTATTACTGACCTGCTAGTTTCCTATCTGGAGACCTATAGCAGCCTAGGTCAGTCAACATCTCTTCAACAGTCTTACAACATTCTGGCATGGCAAACTCCAAGCCCATCTCAACTCCAATGCTCCACAATCTCTCTCTCTCTATTGACAATCCAGAGGACAACTCCATTATCACTGAAATGACCATTGGAGGAAAGATGGTCTTGTATCTAACCATCATAGGTTCCTTAATGTATCTTATGCTCAGAACTCACCCGGACCTAGCCTATGCAGTGGGGACACTTAGTCACTTCAGTGCAGCACCAAAGAGATGTCATTGGAAGGCAGCAAAATGTGTGCTCTGATACATCCAGGGAACATCAGACATGGAACTTTGCTATGATGGAAATGAAGTCTCCATGGACTTAGACTTCTATGGGTACTCCAATGCAGGCTGGTCACAAAACCCAGAAAACTCCTGCTCCATCTCTGGATACCTCTTCATTAGCAATCAAGGGGCCATCTCCTGGTCAAGCAAACTACAAAGTATGGTCGCACTGTCCACTATCAAATTGGAGTACATCAGACTCAGCAATGCTGGGCAACACCTTGCCTGGCTTTGCACCTTTTTTGAAGAGATTGGACATCTGCAACTCCAACCTATGACTCTCTACTGTGACAATCAAGCCACCATCATCCTCTTCTGAGATCTGCAGTTATGTGCACATACCAAACACATCCAACAGAAATATTACTTCATTTGAGATGACCTAGTTGGAAAAGGGAAGTGGTAGTCCAATATGTCCCCACTGGAGACATGGTTGCAGACATCCTCATGAAGCCACTCACCCAAGAGAAACACTGGAAATTTGTTTGAGTGAGGGGACTCCATATGCACATGAGTGGGAGTCTCAAAATATAACTGTGGTACAACTCTGGTACAACTCCAAGGGTACTCCACCCTCTTTTTGTACGTCCTCCACTCCATCCACTCAGAAGTTGCATTTATCTGTTTTGGTAAAATGTCTCATTGCATCATACCACTTTTTACACATTGTATGACTTCCAAAAGTCATACAACTTATCTCTGGTTCTTTTAGACCATTCCTTTCTTATCTTGAGCTATCCCAAATATGCTTTGCTTACTCTCACTTAACTCTGGACCAGAGTTCTCCGGAGTTTAGACATGCACATATCATTTCACTATTTAATCCCTTCACTCTCCTCAACTCACCTCAGTTGTGATTGCTCTCTTGGGCATCTGACTGAGGTGAGATTCTCTCTATTGATTTACCTATAGTTGTACTGATAGGTAGTAGTATTGGGTATCCTTGCCCACACTATAGACTTTGACATGTACATGCCTGCTTAATTAGTAAATGTGATCACATTCCATCCAAGATGGTGCACCTATTTGTATCCTATGCATGGCTGAGCTGTGAGAGCGATGGGCAAGACAACAGTGACAGCAACAGCAAGAACATGGAGGTGATGGGAAATATCAAGAGGACTGATCAATGTGATCATTTCAAGGCAGATTGTCTCAGTAGAGCAGAGAGGGAAGTTGAGTAGATGATAAAAAAGATGTACCCATACTTTCCCACCCCCTATCAACCTACAGAGGATTTCACCCCTTCACCTAGTAGGAGATTCCATGTGAACATCAGACTATAAGCCTGCATCACATTGGAGATGCTGGAAACCTCCAAAATTTGCACAGCTCAGTCCTAATCAATGCACTGCTAAGGTAGAAAAGTTAGGGCTTCACAGCAATGCAAGGCCAATCTGGCCATGTCATGAGAGAGTGAACATGTGTATGTAGGAATCAAAAGACAAACTAAAATAGATCAAAATGTGAGTGAAGTGTGGACCACAAACATAACATGTATCTCATGCAAATACTAGGTACAGTACTCGAATTAAGTCACAACACTGTGGTAAAAATACAATGGAATTGCTCAAGTAACCAAGAAATGATCAAACATTGAATAGTGTATCTATTATATGGTAGCATTAGTTTAGTTGTGATGGAAGAAAAAAGGAACATACATTTGTCACCCCACTCAACAAGTAGATTGTTTTCTACCATGATATCTCACAGAACCCTTGGAATTACCACTACCATTGTGATTCCTCTCCAGTGAACCAGCATGCAATCCACTCAACAATGGAAGTGGTGGTGGCATGGCAGCTGCGGGTGCCACATGGTTGGAAGACCCAGCAACTGGGTGACATGGAATGTGGTATGTGACATCCTCTTTGATCATGTCAGCTAGGGAGGTCAGGTCTGTCAGTGGTCAGCTGAATGAATCGACAGGATTGGTGGATTGCTTCATAGGAGTCTGCAGACTGTCTTGAGCAAGATTCTCATCTTCATCGGAATCATTCTGACCACCATGAGCATTCAACACTGCTAAAATTGGATCATCAATGCTAAGCTGTGCTATTGCTAGTGCCATCTCAACATCTTCTGCAACTTCTGACTGCTGACCTGCATTGCTGATCATACCTGTGTGAGTCTGCTTCTGACCTTTTAATGGTGAGGTGGGGCTGGTTGTTGGAAGAGTTGCATGCTTTGAACCAGCATGAGGAGAGTTAAGGCATGATTTTTTCACTCCTGCCTTGTTGCAGCCACTTGGATCAGTGATGGAGTCAGGTTTGACATTATTGACATTGTCCCTGTCGGCCACTGTCAACTTGCCTTTATTTTTCCTGACTTTCCTAGGTTTAGCTGGTGAGTCAGGTGCTGCCATGGCAGCCAGGCCATTGGTGTTGAGAGTTTCTTTTGGGTTGGCCTTATCTCCCTCAGGGTTATTTAATTTACCTGGTGGATTGGGTGCATCCACACCAGCAGCCTTGCTTTTTGGCCTAGGTTTTGGCTGAGCCTTGACTTGACTGGGAGCTTGCTTGTCATTTCCAGAGATCTCCAGGATGGAAAGGAGGTCATTGACACTGGTTTGATATTCAAACATTTCCTCTGCATCATTATCAAATGTGAATATGTGATAGTAATAACTAGAGGATGTACTTACTGAACACTGGGTCCGTACCAATGAATGCAGTGTGAAGATGGCACTTATTGAATGACATGTTGTTGAGGAGGACATTGGGGGTGCTGAGAGTGATGAGACAATAGACATGGACTTGTTTCTGTTGTGGATAGCAGAATATACATCCTTAGAGTTGTTCATCATTGAGAGCTGACCAGGTAGTATCCTAGCAGTTGATCACTAGTTGACACAATGAATAACAACATACACCATGATAAATTGCTTACCACAATGATCAATATGTTTGCACATTCAAGGTTGAGACCAACAAGGCCAACATTTGAAAGGATGAGCACGTGGGGCCCATTTGACCTTGTAGAGGTGTGGAAGGTGTCAATAGCCTCAACTTGTTTCTTCGGACTCATCAAACCATTCAACTCAGCTGCACTCACACTGTAAAGGTTCAAAATGTTGCATGAGCAAGGTGTTAGTGTAGTGGACAAGCACAAAGTAAACAATGACATATGTCAAGTATAGCCACATTGGACAATGGGAAAGCTGAATAAACAACAATCTGATCAGGATGAGAATAGTCATCAACATTGGTGGTTTGATCTGGATTCAACTTGACCATGTGGCCATCTGATTGCATTCACAGTGGCTGTCCACTGTCCTGAGTGAGGTAATGTTGTATAACTTGTGTGAGGATGTCAAGTTTCATGGTCTTCTCCTTGCTGTCAAGCCAGTGTTGTAATGAGTCTGGTTTGATTCAGTATTCCTTGTGTCAAAATCTATGGTAGGGGCAGTAGTGCCCAGTACTACATACTATCAGAATAGTCATAGGTAAAATTCATGAAGTGCCTCACCTCAGCCAGATGCCCAAAGAGCAATCACAACTGAGGTGAGTTGAAAAAAACCCAAAGGGATTAAATAGTGAAATGGTATGTGCACATACCAACTCCGGCAACTCCAGACCGGAGTTAAGCGAGAATAAGCAACTTCCATTAGAAATAGCTTGAAATGAAAAAGGAATAGTGTATGAAAGAAAATAAGTCATACAACTTGCAGAAAATTGTACGACACACTTAAGAAATTTGTGACTTGTCAAGAAAGATTTCCAGAATAGGTAAAGTACAACTCTGAAGTCAAAGGGGACAGAGAACATACTAAATGTGCCAGAGCTCCTGCAGAGTTGTATTGGAGTTGCTCTGGAGTTATACTTTGACACCTTGTGTCTCAGATTAAGATGAGGATGGAGCATTGAGTGGTGGAACTTGATGTAGAAATGCTGTAAAATGGATATGATATCAGAAAAGGTTGAATTAATAAAACGTGATGGATTGATCACCATCCTGGACAGCAGTGGTGCATGGGGGAATCAAAATGAATGTGAAGTATGTGCATGCATAATATCATTATTCTGGACAGTAGCAGCACATGGGGAACTAAAACAGTGAGTGGGGATCAAAATGCAACTGCTCACCATCCTGGATGGTGGCAGTGCATACAGAATTGAAATTGTGAGTGTGAAGTGTTCAAGAGATGTTCAAAGACCTAAACTGCTATATGTCTCCAGATAGGAAACTAGCAGGTCAGCAACACAAAGAAAGAAAATAAAAGGACGATAGGTCCATCCCAGGGGGAATTCATAGAGTAGAGCTCCATGAAAGAGAGCCGCAGGACTTACAGGAGATGAAATAGATGATGATCAGGAAGAGCTCCTATGCTTCAGACATGGTGAAGAGAGGTTGACTGACCTAGAGTGCTATAGGTCTCTGGATAGGAAACTAGCAGGTCAGGAACACAAAGAAAGAAAGTGAAGGAACAATTGGTTCATCCCAGGGGAATTGCAGGTAGAGGATCAAGGGAATGCAACTGCAGGGCTTACAGGACTCCTTGGTAGTTGATCTAGAAGAGCTCTCAATGCTTCAGACACAGCTGACAAGCACAGGACTTGATTCTTCTAGAATCAAGAGAGAAAGAGAAGAGAAGAGATCCAGATATGACTGGATTGATGAGGACAGAAGACTCAGACTCAAACTGAGTGAGAGATGATTGATTCAATGATGTGCACTGTGTGCACAAGACACAACTTTTATAGTCTGGGCACACCCAAGACTCTAAATAAGCATAAAGAAGAAACATCCAGTGACCAGATCACAATATGGAGCATCCAGTACATAGTGTCCAGTACACTATAAGTATAGTAGAAGCTATCTGGTAGACAGACCAGATACAAAGGAAACAGATACAAAGAACCGGATATGTACAGTGGCTCAAAAAAGTATCCCAATGTTGGTGCATTTTGAAGAGATTGGTTAATTGCCAGTGACGAAAACCTAACAAGGCCAAACACTGGCAGTAGCGAAGGTAGTACTTGCTCTGGACTTCCTAACCCCACTTGGATCATGTGATTCAGTTGTCATGCCACTGCATTACAACCATTTTAAAATGACATGTCATTGGGACACTTATTTGAGCATCATGCTGTGATTCATTATCTGGTAAATAACATAAGAATATGACAGCTTCTGATGGATGCTATGCCTTGAAACTGAATGATTATGTAAATTACATAATTATAAGGTGTATAACCAATACTCATTCCACTCAGTTAATCAATATTATCATGAACTCCATTTCTACCTCTATTAAAGCTAATATTCTCTTTCTTGCTGAATCTGATCTCTCTATTCATCAGATCTCCTTTCAAACTGGGTTGTGGAAGTCTACTGTGGCCAGAGTCATCAAATAATACCTTTTAGAGAAGGAAAACATCAAGCTAGGGTGTTCTTTCAAGGTTTCCTCTACTGATAAGAGAAGGATTATTACTAGTATTACCACTGGGAAAGTGGAAAATGCTGTTCAAGCAATCCATCTCATCAATTA
>JBBPTO010002179.1:0-11746 GCA_038094155.1 Pulveroboletus cf. aberrans
AGTCCCATGCTGCCAGTGCCAGTGTGTGGAATGCATCATACTGCATGGTCAACACAATGGGCATTGATTGAGACTTGATATGAAATTTGTACAGCTGGAAAAGTGTTGGTGAGTTATTCCAATGGATATCACTATTTTCCCCCTGCAGATCCTAAAAACTTCCTCCTCCCAATGACAGTGATTCAGCAGATGACTCACTTGGCTGGAACCACTGCCCTACAACATGATCATGCCACAAGCTCACATGGCCCTGTTAACAGTGTGAGAAAGTGATCTGTGCACAGGAATCCAGTATCCAGTGGATTGGATAGGTATCCTGTACATGTGGTCCGGGTCCGGTACATCAAATTGAAAGGAAATGGTAGACAAATGGTAGATGGGTCAAAAACTGACCTTCAGACAACTACCAGATCAACTCAGATCAGGATAGACAGCAGTGCAGAGCAGTCTCGAATCGACTGGAGTGCAGGATAGGGACTAGAGATGGCTAGGAGTGATCGGATGTCACTGTAGAAAACTGTACTTTCATACAGCATTCCCACAGATGACAACCCCACTGGCAAGCAATGTCATAGGAAACCTTGAAACACTTGAGTGATGTATCTTGCAATACTGAGAAGAAGAGATAATCCATGTTGACGTAGCTGCAAAAGGATGAGAACAGATTGCCATATATACTTGCACCATTACCATTCCCCCTTTTGTAGATCACCAGCTCCACTGGGAAGTTTCATTTCATGCCATTTGCAACAGATGCTTCCAACACTGGTTGCAGCCAGGCTCTTTGAGGACTTGGTATCTGCACTGTTCACTGCATTGTGACTTGAGCACATGCTTTTCTGTACATTGCTCAGCCATGTCCCTACTCCTTGATACTATAATTACTCACCTCCTGATGTGTATTTGAGTGCGCATTTGGATATAATTTGTATGATAGTTCTTCCACAAAATAAGACCAGCCTCTACTGAGGCTTGGATCCACAGAATCCTTTGACATGGCTCTCCGCTTTAAATGGAAGTTGGCATCTATTGCAAGAAAAATGGCATATAGTCACCTTTTGACTCATCAATAACCACTGATGGATTAGCATCAGAGCACTTACTTCTTCTCTCTGGGCACTTTATTCCAATCACCCAAAAGATTCTTTCCAGGTTGGGGACATGTGGGACAGAGAACAACACACTTGCCCTCCTTTGTGCCCTCCACTATATTAGGATCATGGCCCCAACCTGACCACTTCAGCATTTTCAGATGTCACCACTGCCAAGCTATGTGCATGAATTGTTCATACGGATCCTATTTAAGTAGGATTAATGCTGATTGTAATTATACACATTATCAAATACCTTTAGATGTGATAAGCCAGTGTTATCAGTATAGCAGATGAGGAAATTATAATAGTGAT
This sequence comes from Pulveroboletus cf. aberrans, assembly GCA_038094155.1. NCBI lineage: Eukaryota > Fungi > Basidiomycota > Agaricomycetes > Boletales > Boletaceae > Pulveroboletus > Pulveroboletus cf. aberrans. Next base: position 1,407 of record JBBPTO010002179.1, read on the forward strand.
GTGCCAACACTTTTGACTTGAGGGAAAGGAGATGGTATTCCTCTAAAACACTAAAAGTAGCTGTGGTGCATGGCATGTCTGTGCTGGCAGGGAACAGTTAATATCAAAGAAATTGTTGAACCAGTGGCTCTGTGGTTTCATGTCCACACAGTTGTAGCATCACTGAGTGGATACCATTACCATGAATAATGATGAAATTGTCTGAATGGGGGGCCTGAGGGAGGCAACACGACTCATCTGATGGATGTCTGAGCTGTATAACCAAGCCAATGTCCTTGAGTGACATCCGAAGCCACTAAAAGCCCTGCCATTCCTGTGTGCTCACCATCAGCATTAATGGAATAGCTGAACTTTACCCTAACACAGCACAGAGGCTGAGTTGTGTGCCTTGATATGATACATTCCTTGCAATGGAGATCAAGGGTGAAACAGTCATGGCAATGATATCTTGCAGGATGTGTCTTGCAAGCAGTACAATGATTGATTCCACACTGACCTTCCAGTTGAATAAGTTCACAAAGAAAGTTGTCATGATCATGATCCATCCACACCAGAAGTGAAAAGTCCTGTCAAGTTGCAAGGTGAGTCTGGGTCAACCAATTGAACCTGAATCCACAGATATTGGGTGCTGTCATGGAACATCATCCAAAATATTTGAAGGTTCAATGTCTTCTCTGATGTTGTCCATGTATGAAAGAGGGTCCATCAGATTCCCCACGGTGGAGTAGTGGGTTGGGTCAGACAGGGAGTGTTGAGGACTTTGAATGACTTCCTTGTTAGGTGTATCCCACCTGACCCATCTGATTGGATCTTTGTATGTCATCCCATTGGAGACTGGGCATCTGCGCTCTGACTGTGATGAACCTTGGATCCTTTTATTGCCTTGAATTTCAGCTTTTCATGGATGCTGAATGTTGAGTGACCTGAAGATTATACCAGTCAACAATATTCAACCCAAACTTGACTGATGATCACCATTGACACTCTGTCGGGTGTCATCCCCAGCAGCAGGAGGCATCATCACATGAAGACTTGGAGGGACCATTACAAAGGACTTGCAAACCAATTTGGTATTGCAAGACAGCACTAAATTACTTCCTCATTGAAATGGCATTCGATCACTTTACTTTCATTGGCCATGGTCATATTCTAATGTTTGGACTTGAAATAGCAGGTGCTGAATTTAGCAAGAACTCAGCTGTTCACATTCAAGTCAGGAAAAAATGCACCATGGTCTCTGTCCAAACCTGGAACATCAACTCGACCCTCTGCTTCATAGATCAACCTGCCTTGTAAGCCACTGCCAATGGAGTTTACTGGTGTGCTGACAGCCTGCCGGTGAATCTACATGTTTTTTGTGAATCTGAGAACATCTATGTTCAAGTTAGGAAGGAACACACATCTCTGTCCAAACCTGGAATGTCGACTCAATTCTCTGCTTCAGAGACTGAATTGCCTTGCAAGCCACCACTGATAAAGTCTACTGATGTGCCAATAGTCCAAATCTATGTGTTTCTTTGTGAATCTGAGGACACCGAAGTATGCACTAGGGATATATTAAATCAGAGTGCGAGGTTGTATTGCCTTGCCCTGGGTCTCTACTGCCATGCCCTCTTCATGTCACGCATCTCTGTCTACCATGACAAAGTCCAATGTCAAGTCTTGCAAAAAAGTCCCTGCAGACAACAAGCTCAGTATGTTCTTCACTCTATTAAGTCATTCTTAAATGCTGATCAAGCGATAGAAACTGTTATGGCAATGCCAACTGGCCCAGATATTGCAGCCAAAACCTCTGAGAGTCTCATCAATTCCATCATGACCTTGGCCAAGGATCATTGAACTGCTGAAGCTGACAAGAGTGACTGCTCTTCCAGCCTTGAGAGTGTCTCTGAGTCTAATTCAGTCCCTCCATCCCTCTCTCTTGATGGCTCTGGATCCACTGGTTCTGATACTCTGGTTGATTCCTCCACACAGTCCAATGATGGTGAGGCAGGTCAGGCAGAGTTAACTGTGCCATCTGTCTCTGCCATCTTCACTGATGCCACTACAGCTCCTACTCCCACCTTCACTGACACTGCTATGACACCCACTCTCCCACTCCCAGATGCTGCAGTTGGCATCCCTTTCAATCCAAATGGACCAGTTCACCTCCTCAATGTTCCTGGTTTGTACCTTCACTCCCACAATGGCTTCATCTATTAGCTGCCTGTAGCTGATGCAACAGGTCCTTTATATTTGGTTACTCAAGGCTGCCATGTCGAAGTCTTTTTCTGGTTGGTAAACTTTCTGGTCTCATATGTGTTTACATGCATAACCGGCACATCTCAACCAGGCAGGTGACATCTCCATATGTTATCAGAGTTAGCTGTGCCTCCTTCTGCTGAGTATCCTCACTTCAAACTGGGTTGATGCTGTTGTTTAGGCCATTGAGATGCATGCTACAATATGGCTTGAATAAGTGCTTAGTGTAAATTTACAGAGTTGTCTGTTTCCTTCAAGTTTCTTGTCCTGCCATTGTCATTGGTGCCTGATCCATGCATAAGTCCCTGATATTAGTTGTAACATGTGTATGTACTGTACTCCTTGAATCTCAGTTGCAACTGATCATTCCTGTTTTATTGCAAGATGGCTGGAAATGGTAATGATGACCCCTATTTATGTAAATGATTAGTAAATGGTGGAGATCTAGTGACTACAAGTCCTTTGATCTATTGCCTACCTGGTTGCTACCAGTCTGATTTAGTCAGCCCTTTGCTATACTCACAGACTTTAGATGGTGAGAATCCTCTGTTCTGAGACAATAGATCTGCCACCACACTGAGTTTCCATGGCAACCCCAGGCTTTGTGCATGTGAATCCCATGGATGTGCTATTCTTGGGGACTTTGAACAGCAAGATACCAAGATTTCTTTGGCCTGAGGCAATGGGTATTACAATCTGGAACACATATTGGTGCTCACAGGCAAATCTTGGATAGTAAAGTTGGTGCTTTGATTTGCATCTATGTATACTGTGACACTTTTCTTAGAAAGTCATTTGGCTGTGACATGTCCTGGACTCAGAACTCAGGACACGCACAGGCCAGAAAGGGGGACATACTCCCACTACACTGTGGCAATGAAAACATACAGTACATATTCAAGGTGTGAGCTGTTAAAGCATTGTAAATGTATCAAACAGTAGAAATGGGAACCTTTCTGGTGCAATAAAAGTACCAGTGTGTAAAGCAATGTTGAAGTTGAGTAAATCTCCTACCATGGTGCATGAAATGGACTTGAAGTCATACTAAACTTGGATTAGATACTTGATGCATGGCATTGATCTCCCATTTCTCATTCTATATGGCAAGCAGAAGAATCCTAATACGACTGCTGCTCTTTGGTACCAATGCCACGTCCCAAGAAATATTTCAATCCAAAAGAAATAGTGCTGGATGCTTGCAGTTACCAAGCAAAATACTATGTGAAGTATGTTCTCTACACTAGCACATTGTAAAACAGCAAAATGACTCTGGAGTGTAGTCCTATGCAAGAAATAGGGGTATGAGTGTGTATCTCGACCCAAGGGGATTGCAAAGAGAGGAAAAGGAAAAGAAGAGAACTGTAAGGATGGCTCACTAAATGCCATAGGACACTGGAAAACTCAAGTCTGGCTTTTCCCCATTCAGTAGGGCTAGGAAACCAACTATATTTGCAGGACTTGAAGGGAACTTGTAGGGAAATGTAGGGAAAAGACTATGAAACCGGACTTAAAGGCTTAGGAGTGATGGTGGTGGATTGCACACTATCTAGGAACTAATTCCTAGGTACAAAAGTCTAATCCGGGAATATCTGAATGAAGTATAGTAAAGAAAACATGAAAAGAACAAAAACCCGACTGATTCCGGAGTGTGTGAATGGTTTCCGAGGCGTGGGAACACCAGGACCGGTGCGTGGGAACTCGTGTCCGGACATCTGGTTCAAAACTAACCTTAGGACTTCAACTGGCTCAACTCAGGATGGGATGAATGGCAGTGGAATGGTCTTGGGTTTGGTAGAAGCACTGGATAGGGGCTATCAGACCGCAGGAAAACACCAGATATCACTGTAGGGAACTCTACTTCCCTACAACATACCTGACATGCCATTACACCAACAATCTTTCTAAAGGCATTGCAATGTCATTAACAATGGTCATGCCAAAAAGCATGAGGAAATAAAGAACAAGTGTGTTATCTTACCGATGTCTTATCCGAGTCATGGCTGACTGTCTCTCAGGAAAATAAAAGTGCCTGTTCCCCATCCTATGAGTGAACGTACATCCAAAAAATGACATGTTATCACAGCTGTTAGTAAATGTATGAAGTTCTACCTCATGTGTTCTCATGGTTCCTACAGCCCCAGTCGGCCAATGGGCACAAAAAACCTTGTATCTGTTTGGTGGGTTCATAACATTATCGCACATGCAAGCTGACTCGAATTCAAAGGAAAAATGAACCCCTCAAGTCAGAATCTGATATTGAAGCTTCTCTGTAAAGCTTCTTTGGGGGGTCCTTGTGCCAGCAGATGCAGGCACTCTGCAATGGCTTCATCACCTCTGAAAACTACAGGCAGATTGATGATACACTCTCTGCCATTAAAAGGTTTGAAGGTGTCAAAATGTAACACCTCCAATCTCTGGTCGTCTCCGAGGTCACCCACTACAACTCCAAGGTCTATGTGCACCAAGTCCCTCGACTCCACTCCAGAGGATCTTGAAGTTAACTGTTTCACTCAGTAAGGTCCTTTTCTCTCCTCAGACCTCATATATCCTATTCTGAACATTACATTGAAGTTACATCGGAGTTCAAGTGCTCTAATCTCCATCACTATTTAGTTAATCTGGTTTCGTCATTCCTCCCTCAGTTGTTCCACTACCACTGTGCAACTGAGGTTAGTCTTTTTAGCTACATCTAGCTTTCCTTTCTTACTTATGTCTGTAGTCTGGGTATCTCTACCCCTCCATGGCATGCAGATTCTGACACTATTAAATAAGTGCTGTAATGTAATTAATAATGAGATTAATTTTCCCTTGAGATCAAGCTTCTAAGAAGCTCACAAGGGTTGATCTCATCAAGCTCAACTAACCCAATTTTGACCACAAGAATTTTGATCTCTATCTTAGTGAGCATCCTTAACTCACCTCTCTCTTCTCTGGGCAACAGGAGTACCCTTTACCCTGCTGTTAGTCCGAAGATGTCAACCTTTTGATGGAGGAAAGGAGGAGCCTGAAATTCATCTGATGGGATGCAGCTCAATGGGATGACAGAATGGCTTTCAACTTAGATACTGGTGATGCCAGGAATGACAAAGGTTACTGTTCATATGCTCATTGACAGGCCTCCCTCAGGAAATCACTTGTGAAACATTGCTGGTGATCCTGGTCCACTATGATGGAGTCAGTGAGGTGGTGAGATGAGGGATTGGATAATGGTGACTGTCAAAGTCTAGAGAGTGTGCTATAGAGTAGGCAAAGGTACCCAGTACTCAGCCAGATGCCCAAGTGAGCAATCACAACTGAGGTGGGTTGAAGAAAACAATAGGATTAAGTAGTGAAATGATATGTGTGCATCTAACTCCAGAAAACTCTAGTCTAGAGTTAAGTGAGGATAAGTGGAGTGTATTTAAGATAGCTTGAGATGAGAAAGGAATGGTTCAACAAAAAGGAAAGAAGTCATACATGATGTGTTAAAAATGGTATAATGTGATGAGACATATTCCCAAAATGGAGAAAAGCAACTCCGGAGTGAATAGAGTGGAGGATGTATGAAAAGATGGCAGGGTACCCTCGGAGTTGTATCAGAGTTGTACCGGAGTTGTACTGGAGTTATACTTTGACAGTGACAACACCATGGGGGATCTCTTGGCTGAAGGACCATCTGGTGTGGAAGATGACAAAGATCTGATTAGTTGATCATCTACATGTTTAGTTCATATCTTCCCATGATTGCAATTCAATTCATTGATCATCTCTTGAGATAGAAGCTGCATTGAGGGAACAGCCAACTTCGAATACACTACATCTCGATGTAGGGCAACATATACAAACTACAAAATTGAGTGCATGATGCATCATACAAATCATAAGCTCATTTTGTTGGACACAAAGACTGAACTATGGCAAGTAAATCCCATGATGCATCTGATCTTAAGATTTACCATGGATGCCAAGTAGAATTAATGCATCAGGACAGTAAGACAAATTACACATCACCACATAGTGGGGATGTGGACTTGTTTGGGAATGAATTATCTTTGATGCATAATGCATCATGGGTCCGGACTATTTGGATAGTGCACCAGCAAGTGAAGCATCATGCACATGAGAGGCCAACAGTACTTACACAGGGGGACATGTGTGAGTGGTGCATCTGTTAATGGATGGATGGGCCAGAATGATGTATCACTATGTCAGTAATACTAGGGAGACAGGTGCAAGTGGTATACTATGCATCACGCAGCATGCAGTGATGAGGGAATGGACTGGAATGATGCATCATGTCAATGATACACATGAATAAAGCCAGATCACCATAATGGCAACTGTCAGGTAATGCATCAGGAGATATTGGGCATTGCAGGGGCAGATGAATTGTTGATACATTACAGTACATGGAATAGGGCAAACAAGGATTCCGGTCATTTTGCATCAAACAGCTACAATATCTATAGTACTCAATGCATCAAGGTGCCGGGGGTGGTGGAGCAACAAAGGTTTGAACTCCATGACATCGCTGACAAAAGGTGTGGCTCAAATTACTCACATGGTGACATGCCACATCACACAATTTTGCAATTCTGCAGATGTTAAACCAATGCATGACCACTTTTCTCACCTTGAAACCTTTGGGTCTCTCTATCACTCGGCATGGTAATGGCAATATCTCTGACATGGCATGCGATGGCATTTTACAAGCAATTTTGCAGCGCCCAGGAAAGGGGACTTGAAGTGAGAGGGGTAACGGAGCCAGGGTCAAATGGAAGGATGGGTCGATAATTGTTAAGCGGGGGGTCAGGTTATTGATCAGTCTTTTGCAAAGCCACTACGAGGCGGCGCGACTATCTGGGGACGATCACATTGGAGTTGTCTTTCCTAGGCGGGCCCCAGGCTCACGGGGAGACAACCATTACGCGAAGACAACCATTCAACTTCTCTGACCGTGAGTCTCAATCGCATTCCACGCCACCCTTCGTACTTCTAGTACGATCCAATCGACTATTGCGACGGCACAACAGAAAGCGACCACGCCGAGGGAGCGGCACGCTCGTCAATTGAACCACCACTATTCAGTCTGCCAAAATAAATATCTCCAAGTACTCCAAACACGAGTCTTCATAGCTTGTGGTCTGAATAAATACCGAGGCAACTGTGGACGGCACGTCATGAACAATAAAACGTCACCGCAACTGATCCGTGGATGTCTACGCTGGCTGACTCGTCGACCTATCCTCCATCTGTATTTCGTCGACGTCTTCCTGTTCTTCGTTCTCCACGATATTCGCAAAATGTATTTCCATGTTGCCCGCGCTTTGCCTAGACTGCGCCAACAAACCGAACCCGGAGTCGATCCCGCTCCCACGTCTGCCTTGCACGTCCTGCGCGTACAACTCTCGGATGCTGATGATGAATCGGGGGGTCAGAACGTACACGGGCACGTTCGCCGCAAATGAAAACGCCATCCGCCCCCATTGTGTCGATGGACAGAACCACAACGCATGCAGCGTATCGTGTATGTTATTCAGGAGGATGCTGTTATTGGAGGTCCACGTTGAGTCCCTTGCATGGACGGACATACCGAAAAGGACGCACCAAATGAAGTATAAGATACCTTCCCTGACAAGTAGGTTGATGTAGCGATTGAGTTCCCACCGCTTCGTCACACGGTACATTTGAAGGGACTGCCTCATGAAATGGACCACGGCGAGGGTGCACACTGTTGCACCGTGCGTGATTCGCATAACGGAGCTTACCTTCAACCAGACACGCGAACCCTTCACAATCCCATTTAAGCAATAGGAAGTGTTTCTAACACGAAGGGTGATCTCTGCGATGGCCGGAAAATGAGTCGGTCGAACACATGGGCTTGTGGACATTTATATAATCCATTGCTTACCTATAACACGTCTCGGATCGCTCTGAAAGCCAACGACGACCATAGTGCAAATGACCTCCAGCGCAAACGGCACGAGGAGAAGTGTGAGGATAGACTTTGCTCGATTATACATTGCCCACACGCGGAGGATCATCACAACTGCAGGTGGTGTTATAAGCACTGACTCTACTCAAACCGACCGACCAACTCACATTCGGCTGCAGCGTAAAAGAGGGTGAATAACACTCCACTAGTAGTGTCCATAACGAAACCTTTGAACATTCATGATTAGAGCGGACCCTAGGAAGGATAGATGGGTGTGCTCACATCTATGGAAGTCATCGGTTGTTAACATACTTACAGAGACATATTTACATGGAGGTGAGACAGCACATACATCTGAATGTCGGTGTGAACGTCAGTTCATTCCAAAATTATGGGCCTGAACAGTGAAACACCTTTCCCGAGGCATTGTGGACCAAATCTTCAAGAAGATCATCGCTAAACACGATGCTAGTGGAAAATAACAAACCAAAGAAGGTCATTCTGACGTTCCAACTTAAAATTGTATGCGTGTTTAATGAAAACGACCTGCAACTCACACCAGGGAGGCAGTGCCGATGTAACGAACCTAAATCAATGCTCAGTTTGCTACAGCCGTATGTGAGGAAATTTCAAGTCTATGCGTACAAAAATGAACAGCGTTGACACCCACGTCCATGGTTGACGCTATACAAAAGTGCGCTCTTAGCAATGAGATGTTATCATGACGAAAAATCATATTGACTGACCCAGATGTATTCTATCTAGGTGCGTATCAGTAGGGAGAAAACGTTCAAGTTGCGCAGAGAATCTGGCATCGTCGTACCTCCTTCGAAAACACAAGAACTGGAAGGTAGGTGTTAGTATATGTATGCTACAAATTGAACATGTTGCTCACCGTAATCATATCCGATAGCTGTCTGCATGCAAACTGCAATAAAGTTGTAATTATGATGGACGATAAGGAGAGTGAGCATACTGGTCACGAATTCAGACATCCGTAAGTCCGCCAGCATTGACAGTAGTACAGAATTTGAAAACATGTTCTTGAGGGTTTTATGGAGATGATCAGGAACACAGCGGATAGTATCACTGGCTTTATAAGAGTTCGCTATGGTATAGTTTCATGTTACGACAACCTCTTTTTATAAAGGGGTGGAACCTGTTATCAGGGATAAAATAAACACCTTGGCCATTGTGCCCAAGCTAACAACTGTATAGGTTGATGCAGATGCGAATCCATCAATAGTCCCGCCAGCTGGAAACGAATTCTTGCATAGCCAAGAAGAAGTTTCTTCGAAAAGTCCCGGGGATTTCTCTACCACCTCCGAGTCCGAATATTGACCGCTCCTTGACAATGTAACTATGCAGAGTGGTTAGCGTCAAAGGACCAGTCTCAGAGGACGAGGGAAGCTCCAGGGGGTGGGTGATTGTGCTTGAATTCGACTGTGTCGGAGACGATGGGGTGCAATCATTGACTCTGGCCCATTCGATGAAACCCGTCTGAACCCGTCGCCTTCCGAATATTGATTCCTTCTCGGATCCAACAGGACTCGGTCAGACTCGGAAGGCGGGACATAAAGTCATTTCAGTTTGACCTGGTGCTAAGGCAACTACACTACAGTGGGGCATGATCGAATAGTAGGTACTAATAACATAGCCGGTACATACCTACTATCAACACATTCCGCTTCAGAACACCAATCAGTTTACCTGAAAGAGTCGTATAAGTGTTCTCAAAACTTTTTATTTTCCTAGGAGGAATGTGGTGATAACTGTGCACAAGCTATATATGTAACATGTATCCATTCAACCGTGCCCTCACGGTGGTCCCCCAAGTCTTGCCTGATATGGTATCGTTGGGTCACATCGGCACCAGCTTGATAAGCGGCGACCCAAGGCGAACTGCCGAGAGACCAGGAACGACGAGGGCCCTGATGTTCCAGGAGACAACCCATATTGCTCAGTCTCAAGATGGCTATGCTGAGGCTATGCTGGGACAATAAACATAGGGCCGACTGCGTCACGGGCACAGCCCACTCCCCACATGCAGTCCGCGTTACATAATAAATTCTAATGTTGACCAATTATACTAGACCAGCTGGCGCTGGTAGTGGGTGGCAAAGCCCCCCACACCCCCTGGGTGTGAGCTTAAAGTGATTAGTCTTTACAGTAGCAATATATATTC
>JBBPTO010002180.1:0-11728 GCA_038094155.1 Pulveroboletus cf. aberrans
GTATAGGAGAGTGAAGAAAGGCAAATGGGCTGTCAGACTCTGAGGATGAAGAACTGCTGAATTACCTGGAGACATCTGCATGTGAACATGCTGTGGCATTGAAGAAGTTCTGGGATGACATTTGACACTCAGTATGTATCAGGAAATTATGGTACTCATGTGTTTTAATCATTTTTAGGGTGAAAAACATGCTAATTTGCTAAAACGTGCCAGAGTTGTTCCTGAGATTCTCAATTTATGTTCAATTCATGCCTTTTTCTGAAAATCCTGGCAGTACATAAATGCTTATCAGGGTCTTAAATTCTCAATCTTACACTATGTTCCCACTGATTCTATCACAGGAAAAGACTGAATGTGAAACAGGCTGAATTCGCTGTCAAGAAATTCAAATCTCACCAGCACTGTGGCCCCACGATGATGATGACATTGCACATCCTGATCAATTGATAACAGAGTCAAACATGCAGAGATGACACTACCAAATATTGATACTCTGATACCCTACAATGGTAACCCCAACATTCTCCAATTCAAGTTCACTTTTGGCCAAGCTCTCCTGACTGAACCTTCAATTTGTCAAATTCTGACCTGATACAATGGTTATTCTTCATTAGATTAGCACATTTATAGCATTGGAAACCTGATATTTGTGTTGTGGAAGGAGTAGATAGAATTACAATTCTGTCTATACCTCAGTTGCCACTTTTGAGTGGCTCACACTGTACCAAGTTTCAACAGTTTGTACCTGTATAGATCTCTATCATATAAGGATAGGTATGAGTCATGAGACATGACTGGAGAACCGAAATTATTGGTAAGATATAGATACCAGCCAATGGCATAAGTATCTCGTATCTATAGTGAATGATGAAACAATATGAGAGTGGAAACGACCGATGATTATGTTACCATGATCTAGAACCTTGGTTATGTAATAAAAGAGCAGAAAGCGAATACCAAGTCTCAACAACTTAGTCCTGATCCGCGTGGTACGTTCTGACGACCGTAACGCTCCTTGACCCACAGGGGCAATCTGTTCGTCACGTCAGGAAAGCGGGATGCTCGTCATGCCAAACTCATCAGGGATCAATTGATGCGATCTGCTTATTTTGGGTCTGGTCCTTCTGCACTGAATGAGCGACATGTTCGGCTGGATCGGATCAAGGAAATTAAAGAGAATGTTGGTTACTCGCTAGTGCGACTCAAGGAGGCGATATCAATCTCCTTGATCAATTGTCCCGCACCCTCGTAAGTCCACCTGATTATTCTAGGCGTTGTTGCAAACGGAAGTTGCTCTCCAGGGTGACAAGGATATTGAGCGCATATACCGACGGTAGCCCGTTTTCTATCGACCTCGTTGATACCGTATGTCATCTTTATACTACTACTAGACTCTCGCACTCCTTGACTGTGCCAATAGGTGCTTCGTCAATGCCAATTCACCTCCTCGATGAAGGAGCTGGGTTGGTTGAAATCCGGCTGTTTCCGGGAAGCAGATAAATACAAGATCTTGGAGCACTCTGTACAGCGATACCATGCGTGCGCATCTGTTTGTCTCCCCCTGGTCCACTTTCTGATCAGTTTCTTCTCACAGACTTCTAGACTTGATGACTGCATTCCCGGACTCCATGCTCGTGCCTACGCCAGATATTGACCTAGTATGGCATACGCATCAATTAATGGCATGTCGATATGGTGTCAACTGTGAGATGTGTGTTGGCCATTACGTAGATCAGTGAGCGATTCTGTTTTCTGGGATGTCATAAGGAGGCTTACATCTCTCAGTGAACTAAGCATCACGGAGAGTCGCCTCGCTTCCGCATTCGATGATACATGTGCGTGGCAGGTAAGACGGACTTGTGTCGCTCGTAAGGTGTACCTAACGATCAGTTCGTCTCCAGACCCGCTTTCAAGTCTCATACACGCAGTGTGGGTGTCATGTGCCTGACATGGTTTCCGTGCACAAGCTAGTACGACTGGTCCGGCATTGCTTTCGTGGTCGCCCGCAACTCCAAATGGACCTCCACCCGGACCACCTCCCAGCGACGCATCCCAGCGCACACAACGCGCTACTCACTTTCCAGACTGTGGGCACCGGCACGTTCGGCAAGATGCACCGCACGAGCGGCAAGCGAAATGAACACTCTAGATCGCCCGCCCGTTCTGAGTGGACAACTAAAAGGACGGAGGGCTCGATACATTTCGACGCCGAGTGGACGCGACTGACGCAAACCCCTGGAACGATGGCGTACTTTGAAAAGGGACTGCCCCCGCTCCCGAGCCCTTTTCCTTACAATAATTATTGACTGGAACGTAGTTTGATCGCGGAAGCCAAGGTCCAGGCATGCCCTGCCGCCAGTGTCTTGCGCGGTTCGACCGTTTTTGTTTCAGGGTGCATTGTCCGGTCTGTTGGTCCTGAAATTCTCAACTAGCTTATCGTACGTCGTTCATTCCGTATGAATAACTCGTCACACGGCATGTGTAATTCATGTTTGCTTCGTCGATCGTCTCGTGTCTTCAAAATTTCGCGCTTGCGACACGACATCGTCCGCAAATACGAGTGACTCGAGGCTTGCAAATGCCGTCTGTCAGTATGTGTGATCAAGGTTTATATCATCACTGGTTTCCAAGCACCATCTAAGCAACAAGCCTGGTCACATGAGGAGCACCGCCAGCACGATCGGTATTCTGTGGGAGCAACTTTCATCTTGTCTAGCACGCCGCATGCTAAGACGAGGTCGTGCGTGACGCGCATTCGGTGGGATGGTCAAGGCCATATGTGTACGTACCAATGTCACCTGCCCGCGATGGTTCCCACCCGTGTGCATTTGCGCACCTGCTGCGAGTCTTTCTGGAGGGTACGACTCGGAAAAATCCTTCCGCACATCCGCATGTGACATCATAATGCGTGACTGTGATAAGGTATGATGTTATAGATACAATAGGCTTGCAGTAGACAACGATACAACGTCCGATTAAAAAATGTTGATAGCGAGATGTACGTCCATCAGACGCCCTACTGAATTTCGATGACATCCACGTTCTCCATCAGTGCATTCAGCGACGCCTCCTCACGAATCTGCACCATGATCAAACTCTCTGTCGCGACCCGCCTATACTGAACGTCTGACACGGTCTTGACCAACAACGCTCCGAACGGTTGTCGGAGAAATGCGACCAGCTCGAGTGCCCGCGAAGTCCTGTCGCGCACACCACCCGCACGACGTGTTACGCGTTTGAGGAGAGTACGAATCCAGGGATGGATCAGACAGAGCTCATGATCATCCGTCACCGTGAGATCGTCCGAGGTCTTGATTTCGATATCCCCGAACAACGAGGTCGTGGCGTGGTATACAGACAGCTTCGTCACCGTGTCAGGACCTGACGTACGGACGAGCTCAGTGAGATTATAGACAATGCCGGGGATTCGAAGGAGACCGGCAGAGAGGGTGGGCACCGGAAGCGCCTCGAGTCGATCATATAACGTTGTGGCGAGCGAGAGGTCGGGAATGGACGAGCGGAGGGCCGTAACCAATTCCTCCATCTCATTCTTCCTGATCGGGGGCGGGATGTGAGGTGGAACCAGCTCGTTATACACCCGGAGATTGATAGGGAGGCAGCTGCTGTAGCTACCCGCTCGACCAGTCCACGCGAGAATCGACAAGTCGCCCGAACCCGTCAGCGCGAGCTCTAGGAGACGTCCGACTGCACGGTCGCATCCTTCTCCATAAATAACCGGCATGGAAATGTTGAAGATGCCGAGTAACGAATATGCAATATCTTCAGGGCGCTTCGTCTGACGCATCGAAGCGATGTAAAGTTTCTCTCGCACTCTGTCGAGACCCGGTTCGATCACTGCCATATCTTGCGCAGATACGCCAGTGGCCTGCTGCATCTCTAGAATGATATCCGCCGATTCCTTGTGGTTGTCCAACTCCAATCCGCGATATGGCTTCCAGTCCCGAGTGTAAAACCGAACCTTTTTGGCAGCGACGTATTCCTGGTATGTCCATCCTCGCGTATTCCAGATGCTTCTCCGAAGACCCTCTAACTCTTCGGACTCGGCATCAATATCGCGAAGGTAGGCGAGTGTGAGGGAAGAGCCACGGTACCACGCAAACATGGCGACCAGCGACTCGTGCAACACCCGTTCATTTTCCTGGTCGACACATGCTGTATCTGCCCAAGCCCACCGGAACCCGAGTTCGTCCACAAGCGAGCAAAACATCCTCAGCTTGTCGTTTGTGAGAGACGACTCTAGTTGGTAAACCGAAGTAGTCTCGACCTTCTGCAACAAGGATTCATCGTCTTCCCACGTGTGCGAGAGCATCACGTATTGGTAGAACTCTTTCACTTCCTTTTCTATCCGCGCCTTGTTGAGGTGTGTAGTCATGGAAGACACGAGTTCGTCCCAGATCGGGAGCTTCTCGAATGCAGTGGTGAGCCATCTTCTGTCGTAGGCTTGGCCGGTCTTTGTATCGATGAGAACGCGAGGCATGCCATCGATCGTGTCGTGAATGACGCGGCGAATTGTAGGTCGGGCATCGACGTACCCCTTGCGGAGCCCTGTACACGTCGGATCAACATTTGATGTGACGACGTTTGAACGACTTACTACGGATGTGTTCGTGAGGCGACTGGTCGAGTTTGACGAGCATCGTATAGAAAGCGTTGACTGCCTCCGAGTAGCGGTTCAACCCGTTTAGGGCCGCATGCCGCCGTTCATAGCCCTGATAAAGCGATGGATCGATTTTGATAACCTGTGAAATCCGTCGATCCGATTAACCTCACAGAAAACTCATGACTCATACCTCATCCGCATCGCTCAGCACATCCGTCCACGATTCCGTCATTGCTAGGGCCTTGCTCCGCTTAATGAAGATGTCCGCGCGGTCCACACCGTCGAGCAGCAAAATCGTCGATAAATGCTCAATAGCTTGACCATAGTTTGACGAGCCCATCGCGGCGTCAACGAGTCCCTCTAGCATCCTTGCACATTGTCGTTGAAAGTCTGCGCTGGAAATTCTCATGATCTGTTTTTCGTCACTCTGACGACCACTCACCGGCTACCCATATGCACTCCTCATGGATGCCTGCATCTACGTCTGGCTCACTCTGAATCTGTCCGACGCACGTGATCGCTTCGGTGATCCGACCGTCGCACTCTAATGCATCGCAAATGACTCGTTGAATGGTGGACCTCGGAAACTGGAACTACAAGGAATAAATGTCAACGTCGAGATGCGGTCTGTCTCGAGAAGCACACCGTTTTGGCGGTCTGCAACACGTCGCTCACCGAGCCGCGCGTCAGCATCACGCTCGTCCACTTCACCAGCAAGTTGTGTGGAGGTGACGGACTGAGAGACAGGATAGTTTCATACGCCGGGAGCGCTTCGTCGTATTTCCCAGAGCTGAACGCGTCGTCACCCGTTTCCTTCAGCGTTGATGCACACCGGTTCGTGAATTCTGTTGACAAAAATATATTCCCCTACCTCAAGAAACGCAGCAAAAACTCACCAGCAAGCCAATTCACAAGTAGTTGGTTGGCCCTAACCTGATCGGCGAGGAAAGAGGAAGATTGCGAAAGTGACGTGTAAGCCTCCTTTGTGCGACCCTCGGCATACAGGATTTCGCAGTAATGTTTCTGTTCGTGTGCGTGAACAACACGTATGATGTTTACCTTTTCCAGATCTGTTTTCTCTTTTAACTCAGCGAGTTCTGCGCGATGTCGCTCGAGGAGGTGGTCCCTCTCCTGATCGGCTGTCGCTTTTGACTCGGCAAGCCTCATGTGGAGTTGTTGGATGTCAAGATCCCTTTCCTGGATGGTCGTCTGAAGTCGTCTAATGGCCTTTTCAAGGCGCACGATTTTACCATCTGATGGATGTAGACATAAATGAAGAACGAGGAGTTGGTCCGAGGGACATACCTGCACTCTCCTCCGGTTCGACAGGAGGGGACTCAATGGTTGCATCGAGTTCATCTTGGCCTCGTTCAACCTCGGGTTGAGATACAGCTAGCTCTTGACCTTGTTCTTGAGTGGACCTCTCGACGCCTTCGGTTTTACCGGCTAGAAGACACGTGGTAAACGGAGTGGAACGGATAGGCCTAAATTTGCATACACGAACTCTCTTGAACCCGTTTGTTCGCGCGCTGCCCACGGGAATGGCATGTAGTCAGTCGACAGCCTGACACGAATTTGTGGTGTGGGTGGACTTACATTGGTGATGTATTGGGAAGGAAGGATGTCCGAGAGTTTCCACAATGTGATGCTTTTGCCTCCGCCGAGCACAAGCCCATGAGTTGATGAGATGGCCATGGAGTCGACCCTTGCTGTATGCGCGATCACGGGCCCGATTTGACGGTGCGTCTCGACATCCCAGAAAGAAATGGATTGATCAGAAGAGGCAGCGACGAATGCTCCATCAGCGGAGAGGGCGATGCAAGTGGGATTAATTGCGTTGTGAATTGACCATTTTGCAACTGTTGTGCCCCTCAACCCGTCGACACAGTTGATTTTGCCAGTGATAGACAGAATGAAGAGCTGCCTGCTATCGCAGCTCCACGCGAGGGACTGGTTGTAGATCGAGCTGGGTTGGATTGAGACGTCGACGAGCACGCGACCGTCCTCTGCGTCGTAGACGCGAATGAGTCCACTTCTCGTCCACGAGACGGTGGCGATGCGAGACCCATCTGGCGAAAACTTGACTGCAACCACCCGGTAAGCGTGTTCCCAGGGACCGAGCAGTCGCTCGCCAGTGGAAAGCGACCAGACACTTGCTGTTTTGTCCGACGAGCCAGTCGCGATTCTCGTCCCGTCAGGTGATACGTCGATCGCATACAACCAAGTATTGTGTGCTCTGAACTTGGTCAAATTTCTGTGGCTCTCTGCGTTCCACACTCTCACGAAGCCATCGCATGTCCCACTCACCACCAATGTACCGTCCAGCGACACGGCAACGTTGTTGACGCGGCTTCCTGTGTTCATCGGCGTCCCCACCTCCTCCCCGTTATCTGCTCGCCATCGTCGAATCTTGTTGGCGCAGTCACCGCTCACGAAGTGCTTCCCATCTCCGAGGAATGCAACTGAAGGCACGAATCCTTCAGTGATGATTTCGATCGGTTTTGCTTGCTGAACTTGACTCGAGGAGGCGCGGTCATCACTCAATTCTCGGTCTCCATCAGTCTCATCCCAGTCGTCTCCCCACGGGTGTACTCACGATTTTGTGGCTGCCACCCTGTTATCGGAAGCATAGTAGGCGAGGTAGAAGAACAAAGAAAAGAAGGATGGGCGCTTGTCTATTTACGGTGAGCCTACACGTGCTCGCTTATCACCATCCATATCGCACAGCTAGTGCCCTGAGCGTCTGTCCTCTGCCCGGATGGTGACCGGATAGATTCTCTCTCACCTGCTTCCTTCTAGCGCAGTGTAGGTTTTCAGATCGGGTGTCCTCCAGGACTGGATGCGCAGCATCTTGTTGGATATATTTCGCGTAGACGAATTAGGTAGCTTACATAAGCATACCCTACATCGGACAGTAGCTAGTTTACTTAGTCCTCAGTGATTTACTGAGGACATACAGGTTACCTCAGTAAGAGAGGATTAACAGAGTTCTACACATCTCCCCGTGCAGTTCTTGATTTCATGTTATCAAACCTGTGATCCCTTGGCCCTAGCCACATTGGGCTGCTGTGAAAAATGTTGATATAACTTGCAAAGGATCCCAAAGAGTTTGATAGCACACTATTGCAAGGACTTAGCATCACCCCTTTGCAAAGTCATCTGTTCACATGGTATGGAATCAGCTGTGCCAACACTGCTATCAGACATTCCAAATGCAGGGATGGGGAGAGCAGGATGAGGATGAGGTGAGCACAGATGGGGTGAGTCGGTCTCTGTTTATCGTCAGGACAGTGTGGACTGCAGACAATGGAACATATACAGTGAGCATGGATTTACACACACACATGAAAGCCAATACCCACGCAGCATATAGTAGTATATATGAACAACATTTTGAATGTACCCTTTGACCATCACATCCAACTCGCTCAGACCAGGAGAAGAAAAGGATCACTTTTATATCTTGCAATGACAAGAATCCAAAGTTGCGATCCAGCAAGTGTCTGTGTTCGATTTGACTAGACTGCTTGTGTGACAGATATCTGCCCACAGCAACTTGATCATGCAATTTATACAAGGGGTTGGATGCTTCAGACTCACCATGGCACTTTCCCTCTGGTTATTAGAAGGTTATCAATTTCTGGAATTGTTCCAATCTGAGCAATATGTTGACCACACCCACCCAGAGCCCTTGTGCAACAGAAACCTCTCAAATTGTGATGCTGCCCTTTATTCTGAAGCTCTTCAATCCCAATTTCCTAGAAGTTCTCATTCCACTGGCAGAGGCTATCACTGAGGATGTGCCCATGAAAGATGCCACTGAGGTGACCCCTAACATCATGATGGACACTCTCTGGTCCATTGCCCATCAAAAGCTTACTGCTAATAGTGCTCCCATGTTCAGTTCCATGCTCATGGCCACCCTTGATGCATACTTGGAACTTCAAACTGGCATATCTGGAGAGAAAGTAGATTGATATCTTGAAAATATGTGCTGAAGATCCAAAGCTGACCCTTTGGATCATCTGGAGCACAAGAAGCATCCATGATGGGAAGGGAGAGAAAGAGCTGTTCTATCGGTAAGTGTTCTCCACATTGCTCCATGGTCAGACGTTGACCTTATTTCCTAGGACATTCAGATGGCTTTTTGAGAATCATCCCCAGACAGCAATCACCAATCTCCACTATTTGGTAGAGCCTGTGTTTCTGATCTCCAACAAGGAGGCAAAGAAAAAGAAGAGGTGTGTGTTCCATGGGTACTGGAAGGACTTGCTCAATATACTGGCTCTGGCTACTGTTGACAAACTGAAGCCAAAAGTGCCCCTCAACCCCCTGTTCAATTTTCTGCACAACTACTATGGTGGTAGATCACAGTGTTGTAAAGATGCTAGGAAGCCTGGAGTGGGTTTCCTGAGCGGTTAGTGTTGGGTGTGAGCGGGAAACTCGACCCAAAAGGGATTTAAGGGCCTAGGACAATGTCCGAGAGGAAAAGAAACAAAGTCCACTCAACTGTAGAGCTGGAAAATAAGAGTCTGGACTTCCCCGTGATGGTAGGGTTAAAGTCCGACTATGAGAACGGTCAATGTTTGTGGTAATCGACTTGAACGGCAGTGGGAACAGTAGAAAACGAGTCCTCGAGACTAGGAGATGAGTCCTCAAGACTTTAGATGATGACCAAAAGAGATGGATTCAATATGGACCAAAGTCCGAGATACAACGTTTATAGTCTGGGAATTTCCGAGACTTTGTACATATTGGGGAAACGTAGATAGAGTTAGACATATGATCGGAAAACTATGACAACAGGAATAGAGACATGTTACATGACTAACGGGACCAGGTCCGATGGACTCCCACCTGCTCTCCGAGACTCTATGTATGAAAAGAAAGAAAGCCGGAACTCACCTGACTCAGATACTGCAAACACTGGAAGGACAGACACCAGGGACAGGGTGGATGGTATTCGGGGTTTGAGGAAATGCATCAGACATGACTTCATCAGCCTCGGGAAGGACTCGGGAACCAGGAAAAACAAAGGATTGCAGGGTAGGGACATATGGTCTCCTACTTCCGTGGGGAACTTGAATACTGACTGATAGAAAGAGCTCACTAGATGTCCACAGGATACTGGAAAACTCGAGTCTGGCTTCCTCCCGTTCAGTAGGGCTAGAAAACCAACTATACTTGCAGGACTTGAGGGAAACTTGAAGGGAAAAGTAGAGAAAGGCTTAGGGAATCGGACTTGGAGGCTTAGGAATGGTGGTGGTAACTTGCACACTGTCTAGGAACTAATTCCTAGGTACAAATGTCTAATCCGGGCATACCTGAACGAAGTACAGTAAAGGAAACATAAAAAGAATGGAAACCCAATCAAACCCGGAGCATGGGAACTGTTATGACCGACCTGGGGATGGGCAGGCATAGAACCATGAGGACTGCAGTCTTAATCGTGGACAAGGTGGTGATGGAGCTTGACGATTGCAAGACATCTACAAGGGGCCTACCTACTAGCGAGGTTTGGCGACAGGGGTGCTACCGAGCTAACGGCGGCCAAGGGACTTCCGAGTTAACGGTGGACAAGGGAGTCTGCCTACGATTGAGGACAGACGACAAGGACTACTGAGTTAATGGTGGTAACTCCCGCGTGAGCGGTCGTGACAAGGAGACCTCGGGAACGAGGTCGATGATGGAGACTTCCTGATTAAGGGTTGTCGACAAAGAGTAAGAAGGTATTAAAGGCTACCCTTGGGCCTGTATCACAGAGTGGGAACAATGATGTATTCCGGCGGTGGTACAGAGGAGGTAAAACACGGTAAGACTAGACTGAGGAACATAGGTGTGACGACGTGGGTTTATATATGTAAAGGAATCTAGGGCAGGCATAGAACATGAAGGAATATGGTGGAAGGAATCACTGACTGAGCAAGTGATATAAGAGCACGTGAAGTGTGATGGGAACGGACAGTGAGTCATGGTATCGTAGTCAGCGATGAAAAGAAATAAATGTCCAAGTTGGGACTTATACCCATGCGTATGTAATCGTTAAGTGTCAAGGAAAAGCATTGTCTGGAGTAAATCGTAACAGGAACACCTGTGCAGGAACTCAGGTCTGGACTATTGGATTAAAAACTGACCTTCAGACTTTAACTAGCTTGACTCAGATTGGGATGAATGGCAGCAGGATGGTCTCAGGTTTGGCAGGAGCGCTGGATAGGGGCTATTGGACCATGGGAAAACTCTGGATATCACTGTAGGGAACTCCGGTTTCCTACACTGCATATCGGAGAGCAGATACTGCCCCGTCCAACTCGGCCAACAGGTATGAACCTCCAGTTGTTCAGCAAAGGACAACCATTGGCCTGATGTACCTGGGCTTCGTTTTCCGGTTGAGTTCCTTCTTGACTCTTGAGTTCTGGACTAAGACTAGACTCCCTGGTTGAAAGTCAAAGTCCTTGATCTGGTTCTTCATCGCTACCTCAAAATGCTTGATGGACGTGAAACAGGCTTGCAGGATGCGATCTCAGATCTTGTCGAGGTCATCTTGGCATTTCTGAAATTGGCATGCTTGCCATGCAATTAGTTGAGCAGTGGCAGGAAAATCATTGTCCGATGGTGGAAGAAGAAAAGTAGCTTCAGATATATCGAAAGGAAAAAGGGGCTCTACACCATGAACCATAAAGTATGGTGAAAGTCCGGTAGATTTTTGAATAGTTACCTGTTGAAGAGATGTTGAAGGACCTAGACTGCTATACGTCTCTGGACAGGAAACTAGCAGGTCAGCAACACAAAGAAAGAAAATGAAGGGACGATAGGTTCGTCCCAGGGGGAATTTGTAGAGTAGAGCTCCACAGAAGAGAACCACAGGACTTACAGGAGGCGAAATGGATGATGATCTGGAAGAGCTCCTATGCTTCAGACACGGCTGACGAGCACAGGACTTGATTCTTCACAGATCAGGACAGAAGGATGAAGATGATGATCACAGACACGGCTGGATCACTGATGATGACGAAGAAAACGAACTCGAGATGGACGAAAGATAGACGGCAGATAGATAGATGATTATGTGCTCCGTGCGAAACACAGTTTTTATAGTCTGGGCACACC
>JBBPTO010002181.1:0-11710 GCA_038094155.1 Pulveroboletus cf. aberrans
AATCTCTACCGTCGGTTCATCCCCAACTACTCCTCCATTG
The DNA here is from genome assembly GCA_038094155.1 of Pulveroboletus cf. aberrans. Lineage (NCBI taxonomy): Eukaryota > Fungi > Basidiomycota > Agaricomycetes > Boletales > Boletaceae > Pulveroboletus > Pulveroboletus cf. aberrans. The sequence goes on from JBBPTO010002181.1 coordinate 41, forward strand.
CTCACCCTCTTCTTGACCTCACCAAGAAGAACCTTGCCTGGAACTGGACCCCAGAGTGCAACATGGCCTTCTGCCATCCAAAGGACTTGTTCTTATCCAAGCCTGTCCTTCAACTCCCTGATCCCACTTGTCCATTCACTATTGCCACCGATGCATCCAAGTATGCTACCGGTGCGGTCCTTCTCCAGACCGATGACAACAGTGATTGGCACCCCTGCTCCTACTGATCCTCCTCGTTCTCCCCTGCCGAACAAAACTACGATATATACAATCGTGAGCTCCTTGCCATGCTCCGTGCCCTTAAGGATTGGCATCAATACCTCCGTGGCGCATCCTTCCCTGCCCAGGTCTTCACGGACCATAAAAATCTCACATACTTCTGCACCACTCAGAACTTGAACCGCCGTCAAGCATGATGGCTCCTTGACCTTGGAGATTACGATCTCAAACTTTGCCATGTCCCCAGGAAGCTTCTTGCTGCTCCCGACGCCTTGTCATGTCATCCCAACCTCTACCCTACCTCTGACCCAGACAATGAGTCCACCACACTCCTCCCACCGTCAATGTTCATTCAGCTCATTGACAACTCTCTTGCTTCTCTCATTGAGGATGGCTCCGAGTCAGATCCCCTTGTCCTTAAAACACTCCAATCCATTGCAAACGACATTCCCTCGAACCTCCGTGCCTGTCTTTCCGACTGGCAACACCATAATGGCATGCTCCTTTACAAGGATCATGTCTATGTCCCCACCAAAGACCTTCGGCAGAAAGTGCTTCTCCACTGCCACGATCATGAATCCACCAGTCACCCTGGATATCTCAAGACCTGTCAACTGGTCTCCTCTGAGTTCTGGTGGCCCAGTCTAGCCCACTATGTCTGCAAGTACATTGAAGGTTGTGCCACTTGACAGGCCAATAAGGCCAACACACACCTCACCATACCCCGCTCACCCCCATTCACTCCATGTGCACCCATCCGTTCCAACAGATCTCTTGCGATCTGATCACCGATCTCCCCATGTCACCCATGGGTTTTGATTCCCTATTGGTCGTGGTCAACCATGGGCTTACTAAGGGGGTAATTCTATGCCCCACCGTGAAAACAGCCACCACCGAGGGGATTGCAACCCTCTTTTTCCACAAAGTCTACTGCCGTTTTGGTCTTTATGAAAAGATCATCTCTGACAGAGGCCCACAGTTCACCTCTACCTTCACCAAAGAGCTCAGAAAGCTCTTGAACTATGACCTCACCTTGTCCACCACGTATCACCCCCAAACAGATGGGGAAACCAAATGAGTCAACCAGGAGATCGAAACCTACCTTCAGATCTTCTGCAGAAATAACCCGTCCTCGTGGCACGAACTTCTTACACATGCCGAGTTCGTGCACAATCATCGACCTCACTCTGTAACAGGAAAATCCCCATTTTATGTTATGATGGGCTACGAGCCCCGTGCCCTGCCTTCTATTGTCCCCAATACTAAGGTTCCCACAGTCAAAGACCACCTTAAGTCCCTCACTGCCTTCCACGATGAAGCACTCACCACCCACGAACTTGCTTGCCAGACTATGGCACAATGCACCACGTCCAAGTTCCAACCTTTCGTCAAAGGAGACAAAGTCTGGTTGGAAGTCTGCAATCTCAAGCAGAACATCGTTAACCCAAAGTTTGCCCCGAAACGGGAAGGACCCTTCCCCATTATAGAAGTTCTATCCCCGATCACCTATCGTTTGAAACTCCTGCCCACGTGGAAGATCCATCCAGTCTTTCATGCTTCTCTTTTATCGTCATATTGCAAAAACGATGTACACGGCCTCAATTTCACAAGACCACCCCCAGACCTTGTAGACGGCAAGGAAGAGTACGAGATCAATAAGATCTTACGCCACCACGGAACTCCATCTAACCACTCCTTCCTGATCCAATGGAAGGGTTACACTGCCAAGGAAGACTCATGGGAACCCAAGCAGAACCTGAAACATTCTAAGGCCACCCTGATGGATTATAAGAACTGTCACCCCTCCGCTTTCTCCTCAGTCCCACTGCCTTCGTCACATCATAACTATGACCATGTCTCCCCTCCGCAACGTCACCTTCGTCACCGCTGACGTCGAAGAGCCCTCCACCTCTGTCATTGATTTCCTATCTGCTGAGACCACCCTGGAAGAGACCTTCTCCGAGGTTTCTACTCTCGTTGAATCTGTCATCGACGAGAACTGCACTCCATCCCCCACTTTCACAGAAGCTGGCTGGAATAGCCTCCCCCCTGACTCCCCATTCTGTGCTCCCCTTGTGGAGATTTCTAGGCCCCCGTACCTTGGCCCATCCAAGCTGTAGAGCTTTCCATCCATGCCCATCACCTCTGTTCTCAGGCCATCCCTTTCCCATACATTGCTGCCTTTCATAATCGTGTCTATGACTGACGCATGGCTATCCCCATCAGCACCCACCTTGATATGGGCTCCACCCTTTACTGCCTCATATGTCTCTTATGGCAGATTGGTTGTCTCAATTTCTTGAACCACCCCACCACTGTCACCATCCTCAGTGAAGCCAACACTGAGTTAGATGTCCCTGCCCACCAGTTAGAACTCGGAGAGTTCCTGGAAGACCTTGATCGTTACCTTGCCAAGACCAATGCTCAACACTTTGAGCCATTGCCTGTACCCATCCCTCCTTTTGCTCCTACCTTGTCCACCACAGTCGTTGCCATGCCGCATACCCCATCCACCCCATCTGTGTCCTCATCTCCTCTCGATGAGGAAACCATCGCTTTCATAGACCAGATGGAACTCCGTCATCGTGAGAACTGAGGAGAAGTCGTCCTCACCCCTGACAACCCTTGTTACCCCCAGGCCTGCTTTCTATGCCACCATCTCGGACACTTTCGGAACCGATGCCCCAAATACCTCTGCCCCACTTGTCTTCGCTTCGCCCCTGGACATAGTCAGAGGGAATGCCCTCTCCGACGCCCTACTCCTCGGCCCTCTCCCTCTACCTCACCCTCATCCCGTCGTTCATCCCATCGCTCGTCCACATTGTCCTCGTCCTGAGGAACTCTGTGACTGAGTCCTATGCCCCAGTGTGCTCAACGAACTGTTCATTTCCCTACCTGATGATGCTCCACACCCCTACAGACAACCTCCCAGGAGCCCCCGCCTATCGACGAGGGAGAAGATGAAGGAGACTTTGAATTCAATGATGCTGCCATGTCCAACATGACCGGTGAGCCCTACAGGGATTATAAGGATTTCTGAAGTCGGTTACTTCAAGTCTACTAAGGGGGTAATGTTACGATTTACTCCAGACTATACTTTTCTCCTTGACTTACTGCTTACATACACATGGGTATAAGTCCCAACTCAGATGTTTATCGCTGACCATGATACCATGACTCACCACCCGTTCCCATCACACTTCACATGCCCTTATCTCACTTGCTCCATCAGCGATTCCTTCCATAGTATTCCTTCATGTTCTATGCCTGCCCTGAATTCCTTTATGTATATAAACCCACTTCATCACATCTATGCTCCTCAGTCTAGTTTTACCGTGTTTTACCATTTTCTACCCTTTGTACCATCACTGAATACATCAGTGTTCCCACTCTTCGATACAGGCCCAAGGGTAGCCTCTAATACCTTCTTGCTCCCCTCACTGTGAACCACCCTTAAGTGGGAAGTCTTCATCGTTGACCTCTCCCAGAGGTCTCCTTGTTGTGACCATTAGCTCGGGAGCTACCACCATGAACTTGGAAGTCCTTGTCATCTCTCCTCAATCGTAGGCAGACTTCTTGTCCACCGCTCACTTGAGAGCACCTTGGCCACTGTTAGTTTGGTAGCAACTCTTATCACCAAACCTCGCTAGAAGGTAGGCTCCTTGTAGATGTCTTGCAATCGTCAAGCTCCATCACCACCTTGTCCACAGTTAAGACCGCAGTCCTCATGATTCTGTGCCTGCCCATCCCCAGGTCAGCCGTAACACAATACATTCTTCAGTCCTGGTTTGCAACAATTGCTTGAAGCCATGCATTTTTGAGTACAGCTTGGCTGACATGATGGTAAAGTGTTTCACTTAGGCAAAGTACATGTTGGGCAGCTAAGGTAAGTGCAAATATCAAATAAGTCTAAAAATTAGATGAAGCTGGACAACTTCATGGACTGCACATAATTAGTACAAGTTTAAGAAGATTGAATCAATTGAACCTTGCAGGTCATTGCATGGCCAGTCCTTGTTTCCATTGTTTGATATGATAACACTGTCATAGCAGCCAAATTGCCACTTAATAGAGCTTGGTTCTACATGGAGGCCTTGGAAGGGTAGCAGTGTCTTCAAATCATAGCTAGAGTAAATTTGGATTCACATCTTATGTATATCTAATCTATAAACCATTGAATGGTAGCTGACAATCTGATGGTGCTTTTTGTCTGTTTCCAATTGCATGTGTAAAGTCAGTGTGGTGGTGACATGCACACCAGCCTGCATGAGGGCATTCTTGTGGTTGTGGAATTCCTATAGGGTTGATGAAATGTTGATAATATCACTATTTGTGAATTTAAGTACCTGAGCATGATAGTGAAAATTAGCCTAAATGACCATGAGAGCCTCCTGTGGAATTTCTCCTGCAACTACACCCACAATGTATCTCTCAACTTCCTGATATAACTGCATTCATGTCTGCTTGAGTGTTTTGATCCCATCAGTAAAGTGGTGATATCTCACACAAGTTTGAAGGAGTAAGTATAGGAAGTCACATTTATCCTGTCCTAACATTCTGGAGCATCACCTCCAATTGTGGTCTCAAAAAACCTTGAAGAGCTAATGCAGTGACTCTAGGGTAATGAACAAGCTTGGTTTAGTGTGAGGAAAATCAAGCCAGAAAGGAGATGAGACACATTTCAGATACCATTTCTGACATGCTTGAAAGTATGCAGACAGGTTGGCATTTTGCATCTTCTGTTTGGCAAGAGTAAGTCATTGATGGGTGTAGGATACAGTACAAGCTTCACAGCAGATGTGATATTCAAATTGTTTGAGTATGGCCAGCATAACCACTGACACATTGCTCTGGAGTATTGGTGATATAAGCTACAAGGATGGTGAAACAGTGCTTCGAGTTCGCAAGAGGGTCACTTATCATATGGCCCACATTGGTACACTTCTTTGAGTGGTTTGATGACAGTTAAGATGACCTGATACAGTAGGTCATCTACCAGTATGCCATGCAAATGGTTATTCAAGTGGATAAACCTGGGAACAGGAAGGAGGGCAAGGAGGAGATATAAATTTGTGGACCCTTTTCTGCAGTTGTCAGCCAAGATGTTGGCTAAACTGAGAAGAAGCAGGTGAGCCTAATGATTTCCAACTTGGGTGATATAGGTCTTGTTGAATGACAGAATGATGCCAAGAAGGGTTGTGCCATTGGGTAGAGAATTCTAGACCAAACTAAGCAATTGCATTACTGACTGCAAGGGTACATACCTGCAGCTTCCATGCTTGATTGCCTGTTAGCAATCCATTGTATATGTGCTGCATATGATCAGCAGGACTATAAATCATATTTGGCACAAGTTGCTGACAGATGGTGAGTGTATGAGGTACTGGAGGCACTCAATGGCATTCAGGTAGAACAGTTGCAAACTACATTCAATGTGATATTCAGTTTTAATGGACTGGTGCTTTCATCTATACCTGGAAGGTAGGATTTCAACATCTTTACAAAGTATTTTTTCAGTTTGAGATGAAAGAGACCAGGATTTGATCTGAAGGGTGTGAATCAGTACTGATTGTGGTTCTGAATACCAAACAAAATGTACTATATCGAGAGTGAGACATCCATTGATAGCAGACATGCTCAGACCTGAATTGAAGAGCCACAAAGTTAACTTCCACTCAGTTTTGGACAAAAACAGATGAAATAAATTATGCTGTCACTCCAGTGAGAATGGATCAGCATCAAATATGTCCATGAAAGTGTGGCCCCATCCATAGTTTGCAGAAGTGCCAGGATAACATTCCATGATGGGATAATGAGGCTGAGACAATTTTTTGATGAGATCAGACCTGTCAGCTTCACTAACAGGTAATTCAATGCCTAGGCTTACATCTACCCAGACATGGTTGAAATCTGAATTGGAGTTGGGATCAGAATCTGCTTCAGCAGGGCTGCTGACTGCAGAGTTGATGTCAGGGCCTATTTTTATTTCATCACTGTCAGAAATTCCATGAACATTGAGGTCTGAATGCAAGATCTCCAGAGATGAGACACACAGTCAACTAGTGATGTAATTGCAGCATGATTGGTTCATGTATTGGAGAAGTCAGGTTTGATTGAAGAATGTTTTGCAACAACCAGGACATCTTGCAGTCAACATGGAGATGAGTTGATGTCATTTGCAAGAGCACCTTGCTTTTGCTTGTTGCTGCATATTTGTCTGCAGTTGTTTAGGGTGTTATCTAAGAGAGGAGTCACCTGTAATTAATTACAGTCTTTTCAGATGTGGCAGAGTGCAACTAGTACCACTGCAAACCTCTTTTAACAATGGAGAGCTCTCTTGCATGTGATTGGTTTTAAGTTCACAGGCTTTACTACAAATTGTGTCTATATACATAACACATTAATCTTCTTCACCAAGGAAGGGCTTTTCAGTGTAGACTTCAATGATTGTGTCCATACAACATCCTTCATCTTCTTTGCCAAGGGAGGACTTGCTGAATAGCATAGCATGCCATTACAACTATCCAGTGAGAATGTACAGGCTGCCAGGGGCTTGCTGTATGTTGTGCACTGATATAGTCATCCATCTATTGCAAACTGAACAACAGGAAAATCATGGCTGGATAGTGGTACAAGTTCAAAGAGTGTTCCAAACTGCATAAAACTTGAAGCCATGGCCTGGAAGCAGAACACATGAGAATGAGCACCTTTACCACTCCTGTGGCAGGCTCAATGTTCATATCCTCTTCTGCATAGATTGTCATGATTCAAATGGAATGTGGGTGCCCATGTGAAACTCAAAGCCAAGCCAATCTTGTCACATGGTCATCTTGTACTCAGCATGTGACATGTGTGCATTGTAATGCATGAAAAGTTGATGTAGCAGTTTCTGCTTTCAGCTTACCTCAAGACTGCAGTTGCAACAATGGTCAGATGACTATGGCAAATTTGAATGCTTCAACACATACAGAAAACTCCCTGACATTGTCAGCCAGGTAGATTATTTACCTAATGAAGGAATGCAGTGTATGTGTATGTTTAGATTTTGTCATGTATAGTACCTTTCCCTTGATGCCCTCAAAGCCATTGGAATCTCCAGAAGAAGTGATCTCTCTGCTGTGTCTTCTGAGAGCTGATCATAGTGTTTCCATGACTAAATTCAGCTCCTCAATAGTTAGATTAGTTGGAGCACTGCACACATCAAGTCAAGAAAGCAAGGAGACAGGTTGAGCACAAAGAACAAGCAGTGGTGTAGGAAAGTGTAGTCTCCTACAGTGATATCTGGTCATCCCTAGCCATCTCTAGTACTTATCATGTGCTCCAATCAATCTGAGACCGTTCTGCACTGCTTTCTAACCTGATCTGAGCCAATCTGATAGTTATCTGCAGGTCAGTTTTTGATCTGTCTATACTTTGTCTACAATTTGTTTCAATCCAATGTTCTGGACCTGGGTTCATGCGCATAGAATACCCATCCAGTCTACTGGATACCGGATTCCCATGCACCAGATCACTTTCTCACACACTGGATCAGTTATTTTACCACCAGTTTATCTTGTTTTTCATGTATCTTTGTTGTACATTTGTCATATCCCATGTAATCGAGTCAACTCCGACCTCCGGCCCAGCTCTGCTCATCCCTACAGTGACTCCTTACCAACTCCATCTCTCCATCCCTCCAGACATATCTTAGATACCCTTACATACTTCTCTTGTTCTGTATTTAGTTTAGCTTTGCTCCTCTGTTCCCACTGATGCTGTGTAGCACAGCTCTGGTATGTTCCTGGACCAGAACACAGCTCTGGATTTTGCTTATCTGACCTCTGACTTACATACATACATAGCCTCCAACTTTCCTCCAACATATAGATACTCCAATTCTGTATGTAGATACCTTAGCCTGAATATCACCATAGACTACTTCTCTCATCTCACTCTGAGTTCCTCCGATGTGTCTCTGACCAAGAAGGCCATGACAGTGCATGGGCACAACACATAAGTCCTGTGCCAAGCTTTCACCCCTCCAGATATGATCCTCCAGACCTCTGACCACCTCTGGCCATTCCTCTCCTTCAACCTCCGATCTCCAACCAGATTTTGAGTGGAGGAGATCTGGTCTTAACAACATTGCTAGAGAGCTACCCAAGTATCCTACCACCATCATCATGCAATCCATTCACCACTTATTATAAGCCAGAAGTCCAGTCCATCCTTCATTTCCTTTATTTCAGTCCAAGTCCTGCAATACCATAGTTGGTTTCCTAGCCCTATCAAATGGGGGGATTCTAGACTTAGTTTTTCAGCATCCTGTGGAAATTCAGTAAGCCATCTTACAGTCCTCTTTCTTTTCTTTCCTCTCTTTGCAATTCCCTGTGTCAAGACTTACACTCACACCCTACACATTTGCTTAGGACTTCATTCTCAGGTCTTTTGCTATTTTACAGTGGGATATGGTTGAATGTTGATTACTAGGAGTGGATATCTGTGCAAGGCAATGGCTGCTTCACACTGCTAAAACATGAGCCCCATTGTTTCTCCTATCTGTATTTTGAACTGAACGTGTACAGCTTGTGTTCTTCTGTATTCATTTCCTCCTTGAAATTGCATATATGTCAATTGAACCATGTAACTGTTGCAGAGTAGCAGTTGTTCAGTTCCTTGATTCTGGTTGTCACTTAATTTGTAATCAGATTAATAAATATGTGTTGTCATTTTCTACACATCATTCATGCATGCCTGTATGACATGTAAATGTGGAATTATGCATGGTGGATCTACTTACTTAAGCAGCCTGAGAAAATAGAGATACTGTGTTTTGAGGAACTGAAATAGCCTGAGTCTGTGATTGAAGTAATTGCAAGAGGTCTAAAAAGGTCTGGAACATTCAGAAAGGTAGAAATAGAAAGCCTAGAAAGTCTGAAAGAACTGGAATGAGCTGTATATCTGGAATAATATTTGCAGAATGTCTGGATATGCCTGGAAAATCTAGAGAGCTGGAGATGAAAAGGCTAGTTTGCTGATGAACTCTGGAAAAAGGGAACAGAAGAAAAGGCAGAAGAAATGGAGTGAGTCAGGCCACAGTGCATTTCAAGCAGCTCTAAATGGGGTTAGAAAGTATGAAGGGTGGGAGGTTGATGCTTTTTGAGCAGACCAGGTTCCAAAGTATTCAGTTGATCAGATTAGAATCCAGAGTAAGGAGAGGTTGGAACTGTCAGGCAGGGCAGTCAACAATGTTGGAAGGGAATGAAGAGGTGAAGAGAAGGGGGAAGCAGAAGCTCACAGAGCACATGAAGTGACTTCAGGCAAGGAATGAGAGTGTGCAAAGACAACTCTGAGAAATGAAGAAATGCAGGAGGTGACATTATCAAGTCTAAACAGCCATGTTTCAAGGCACTCCAGCCAATCATATTAGGATCCAAGGTCAGTATTTTCAGGAGAGATTATTAGAACAAGATCAGAGCAGAGAGCAGAGATGAGGAGATGCAGAAGGGGATGTGAAATCCAAGGCAATAGCCCTATAGATAAACAGAAGGAGATACTCAACTTCTAATGCACAGCAAATAAGAGCCAGGGATAAAGAGGAAATATAGAAGGGTGCAAGTGTCATGAAGCAAACACAAGTAGAGGGTAAACAATAGGTCTAAATGTGGAGTAGAGGGTCTGAGTGCTGAATGTGACCAGTTCACTGAAGGCAGGCAGAGCAAATCAGAGGGAATGTCATAGGAAAGAAAAAAGGTATGAGGATATGAGCACTGCAAACACAAGCCAGATGATGGACAGAAAGTCCAGAGGTCTCAAGGAAAACACAGGAGTGTGCTCTTCTGAAGAGATGGTTAGTGAGGCTGGAGTGATCTTTGAAGCTTGATTTTGGAAACTGGAGTGATAGTGAAGGGGTTAGCATTCAGTCTTCAGTTGTCAGGCAAAGGTGTTACTACAAAATTCCTATGATCAATAGATCATTAGCAGGCAAGTTGGCAGTCTCCTCCTACAGGTCTTCTCTAAACACAGAGTTCCCTCCCACATCACCTTCAATTGAGGTTTGAAGTTCATCTCCCACTTCTTTCACTCACTTGATAAAGCCCTTGGCATCCACCTTCACTTCACCTCTGATTATCATCCAGAAGGTGATGGTCAAACAGAACACATGAATTTGACCCTGAAACAATACCTTCAGATCTACTTCAATTACCAGCAAGACAACTGGTTTGAACTCCTGCCCCTAGCACAGTTCACATACAATAAAACTCTGAATACTACTACAGGTGTCTCCCCATTCTTTATCAATGAGGGTTACCATCCAAACATCTGTACATCTGGAGTGTGACCTTGACTGTCTCCATGAATTCCTCTGAGAGAAGATAACCTTCACTCAAATATGTTATCAAGAATCCACAGACATCAAGCAAACTCCAGCAATGGACTTCAAAGTCAGTGACCAGGTTTTTATCAAGATCAAATTCTTTCACTTCACATGCCTCTACAAGCTCTTAGAAAAGAACTTGGGACCCTACATGATCATTGCCAAGGCTGGTAGTCACTCCTTCATATTGTCTTCTGGAATCAATGAAGTCCATCCACCCAGTGTTCACTGTCTCTAAACTAAAATCCTTTATCCCCAACACCATCTCTAACAGAATGCAGCCACCTCTGCCTCCAATCAAAGTTTACAGAAAACTGGAGTTTGAAATTGCTGAAATTCTCAATTCAAAGATAGATCAAAGAAGATGCAATTTCAAGTTGCTGTATCTAGTCAAGTGGTTCAGCTATAAAAGAACTGATGAAAAGACCTTCTAGTTAAGCCATGAAGGTTAAACATGCCTATAAACTCATTGAAAAATACCAGAATCATTACCTGGACAAGTGTTATGATCGGCCTCTTTTTTCTCTTTTAGCTTACATATGCATGGATATAAGTCCCAATCTGGACATTCCTTTTCTTTCATCACTGACTACTATACCTTGACTCATCATTCAATCACATTCCTTGCAATTCCATTTGCTTTGTCAGCAACTCCATCCAACCATATATAAACTGACCCTCTTGTACTTGTATCCCTAAGCTAGACCTCCCCTTCATGTACCTCAATACACTCAGGTCTTTGCTCCACTCTCAGTCTCCATCCCAAGTACCTCATCAGGAACCTCCTTGCTCTTTGAGACCTTGTAGTGCTCTTGAGGCTACACTGTCACATAAAGCAGTAACTATTTTCTGACAAAGACTGGCCAGAAAATGTGCCATTACTCCATGGATTTCTGGCTAGCCAATGCTGGCTGATGTAATATAATTATCACTGACAATGGATTGGCCAACATGGAATGCTTTGCTGAACACTGACAGGCCAATGTCTGATCCAAGCATACTGGTCCTCATCTCACCTGTGGGCCCAGCTCTATAGTGCAAGTTTTGCTGACTGGCCCATCGTCTCTGACATCCCCCTCACCTATCGGCCC